>JAPYYS010001453.1:0-19568 GCA_030522525.1 Campopleginae sp. 14b
AGATGGAGGAGCAGAAAATAAAGACGAATGACGGAAGGAAAATCGGACAAAAACACAGGAAGTAGATTTTGTTAATTGTACGTGAGAGACTGTAGACACGAGGATGTGAGAGAGAGCGAAAAAGAAAGAATGAGAAAAACCGCAAAACAGAAGATTGAAATGTCGCAACAACAAAAATCCAGTGTCATGAAATTCCATCAAAACCGAAAAACTTTTTTTTCCCACTTTCCTCATGATTATTCGAACGAATCATTGTGCTCAAAATTTTGCGATTATTCGATGAAATAGCCGGCATTTCGAGGCACTGGAAAAAACCAAATTTGATAAAAAAACAAAGATAAATCGAAGGAAACAGTAAAATTAACAAAAAAAACAGACACCGACCGGTCCGAGATCACACGTGGAAGCAAAAAAAAAAAATTAAGACATTGCTATATAAATAAACGGAAAATTTCGACTTACAGAATAAGCTGATGATATGAACTCAACTAAATAAATAACAATTAACTGTCTACGCACGTATATATATATCCATATCCATGTATACATATATATGAATATATATGTATGTGTGCTGGTGCATGTGTGTATGTGTGTTTGTTTGTTTCGCGGATCTCGCGAGAAAGAACATTTGTCGCGGAATTATACGTCCCACACCAAGAGCCCGCACTCGACCCAGAGTCAGGATTCAAATCTGAATGAGACTTATCGTTAAATAATAAAAAATAAAAAAAGATTATTGAAATACTGAATTCAGGCACGATTCAATATCAAGGCTGAGAATCCGATTATTCGACGACGAAATATTTAACCGAGATGACGAATTGTCGAAAAAAATAAACTTTTCTAATGGCACGGTATTCACAGATTTTGATTTTATTTTATTTCATTTATTTTCCAACATTTTTGACGCTATTAAAATAAAAAATTCAAATTCATTAGAATTTTTATGCTTCTTTGTGTTTTTTCTCATGAATAAACTTAATCGGTTCGATTAGAATTCAGTGGCTTGAAAAAAAATGAAATTTTTGGCTACACTTCGATCTGCATTGCTCGATTTTTATTTCTCATTTTTCTTCCTTTTTTTTTTGGCTTTATTGCTTCGTTGTGCTCTCGAGTCTCTAAGTGGTGAGTTTCCCGTGCCATTCGATTCACGTTTCCCACTGTAACGTACTATCGCTATCTGTTAAGTCTATGTATTGTGTATAATGAATTAAGGACTTGATATAACAATTATAATAGAAAACTCTCCTGTACATAGTTGAAGTGAAAAAAAATGATGAAAAGGGAGGAAGTGAAACGGAAGGTTGAAGAAAAAAGTATGAAATGGCATTAGGAATTTATCGAATACACGAAAATTTGCGAACGATAAATGTTTTCTTTTTGTTTCCAATTTTCTAGCATTGTGCTTTGCTCTCGTGTGTCTTACCTGCAGTTTAAAATTAATCTAACTTTAGTGAGGAAAACCCCTTGGAACCCGACGACGATTGAGTTTCTATCGCGAATAGTTGAATCGATGAAGGAACCAACAAAATTCTTCATGATTCGACAATGTTTTCGTTTTTTTGAAAAAAAAAAAAAAATACTTTTATTTCGAAAATATCGCTTAGTCCCTGGCGAGGGAATTATGATCCAGGATTCGAGAGTTAAAAATGTGGAAACAATGCATCGATTAACGCGAGTATGCATTTTTTCGTTTCATCTGTGATGACTTGTAGAAAAAAGACAAAAATTAAAGGGAAGGAGAAAAGCGTCTAACGCTGAATTGGCTCGTGACAATGAAAATGTACGGGAGCTCGAAACTCACCGGAATCTTTAAAAATCAAGATTTTCATTGGTTCTTTACGTTTCTCTGCACTTGGTTTTATCATTCATGTGATTTTCAGTGACACAGAAACAAGAGAGCGTGCCAGACCATATCATCTAGTTGCGACACAGGCAAAATTAACAGCTAGACAAACTTGATAGTGCCAAAATGATGCTAATAAACAAAAAACAGAAACAATCATCTTGATCGGTTTTTTTTTCCATTTAACCTGCAAAGAACACGAAAAGGATTGTGGCTCGAAAGAATGTGGGAATCATTTTCAAAACTTTCGTGAAAAAAATGGGAATATTGCGGGAATTAATTATGCCCGGGTCTCCCAGACCCCAAGTGTACTTCGCGGGTTAAAATTGCGACAAAAATCGATTCCCAACTGGAAAACTTGTAGAAAGAGCTCCGAATTGAGTTGTTGAGAAAATTCGACGGAAATTTTTATTTCTTTCAAAGCGATACATGGAAAAACCGACTCGACCGTCGGTCACGTGGATTGCTTGAATTTTATCCATCTCGGGCGTGTTTTATCTCGCGAGAGGATAACCCGCCGGAATCCTCGTCGCGTGCTCGACGACCCCGTTCAGCAACCGAGAAGAAGCAGGAGAAGAAAAAAACTATAAGCCATTGAATTAGATCGAAAATATAAAAGGAATAAAATTTCAAAAAAAACGAAACGTCAAGTTCGAGTGAAAAAAAAGTCAAAGCCAAGGGCTCAGTGCCATTTTACTGAATTAAAAACCTAACAGCGAAATCCACATCCCACCAGTATTATGCCGCATACCTTCGCACGGTAAGCGAAGTTGTGAAAAAAAGTTGCAAAAAAAGTCGATCGATGAAACGATTATGAAGGAACGAGTAAAAAAAATTAATTAAACATTTTCAGGAACCCAAAAACTCCGATGAAAATGAACCTTTTTTTTATTTCCATGCGCTGAACACCCGATGGATTGCCAGCTTATGATTTTCCATATAAAAGTGTCTATTTACCGAGACAAGAAATAAGATAATTTCTCTACTAGAAATCTTAGTTTTACATCGACATTATTAATTTAGGTATTTTTAGTAATTTAAGAAATATAAGTTGCCTTGTAAAAATGTACCGATTTTACTAAGAAATTAAATGTGTTACTGATGAAAGAGAAAAAACAAACAAAACACATACGCACAAACGGAGTAATACATTTTCCATTTTTTTTTCTTATCACAGTCGCGATGTTTTGAGCGGAGAGTCGGAATTTGCAGCGTCAAGAAAAGAATGTCGTCGTGGCAAAGAGGTTTTAGTCGAAGGAAAGTTTGTTGATCGAGAAAATTCGATTTTGCAGTGCGAAGAATATTGTGGAAAAAAAGAATTATCAACGACTTCGCGTTGACAGGGATAAATTTGCTGTCAAAGAAAAAATGGTGATGCGGATAAGGATGAACATCGTGCAATGATGAAATTTTGTCGCGATTGCGATAATGCACGAGAAACCGTTTGAGGGGACGTACATCACGCGATCCTCACTGACTAATTTCCTCATTTTACTACACCGCGTTGTATTTTTAGTTTTTTCTTTCTTTATTTCATTGTCTGTGCATCGATCATTCTATGTCAGCGAAGCACATCGCCGTGCCTGGTAGGACTCTCAGTCTGTCTCGTTGTTTCGCCCACGGAACACCCTAGCTCTCGCGCTCCGTCCCCTTTCAAAATAAACAAATTAACGTTTCGCTCGCCTCTCAGAAAATAAACAACATTCACTATATCGAGCGATTTTAATTTTTCTCCATTTTTTATTCATTGGCAAAAGCAGCTTTCGTTTTGTTGGGTTATGCGATGGATCACGGCCACAAAAATATTTTACTAAACGTGAGTCGTTTGTAATTTAAAAAATAAAAAAAAAAAACTTCATAATGACAAAAAATGAAATTTTTTGTTGAAATCTATCGAAGTGCACATTTTTGTTTCTTCGATCGTCTGCAGATGCGAACGTCATCAAAGTTTACACGTGAACGATCTGAGTTTAACATTTTTGAGTTTTTTTTTTTTAACGGAAAAAAATAAATGCTCGATTTAATATAAAAATCGTAAATTTTGGAATATTTGATGTATTTTTGGTTCCCTCCATAATGGAATAGAATGGATGTGAGTTCGCTGGTACCAGCGGGACTACAGCCTGGTTTGGATCTCTGCGTTGTGCCGGCTGGTTACAATAAATTATCAGAAAATCTGCGTAAATTAACGCCGATAGCGATACAATGCGCAATTTTTTGTGGTGGTTCGCGATGCAAGTACGAGAATCCAAAAGCCTGGCGTCCGGTCCACATGGCGATCCAGGACATTTTTTCTCACTGGTAAGTCAGAGTCTCTATTTTGTTTTTTTTCTTTCGAATAATTAATCACGAGCTCGGATTAAGTGAATTGTAAAAACCGACGAGTTTCCTTATCAGGAAATCGGGCGATTGACGCGAATTGGTGTTGAATTTATTTTACTCAGGGTTACGGACGACGTTTTGGCGATGGCACGACCCAGTACCGCGCAATTGATCAAGAAAAACGTCATAGAACAGTTCAAAGGCTGGAGCATAAAAACCATAATAAACTTGCAAACACCCGGTGAACATTCCAGCTGCGGTGGAAATCTCGAAGAAAGTGGATTCACTTACGATCCTAATCAATTTATGAAAAATGGAAGTGAGTCATTCAAACATAAACATTCCATCGCTTTCTATTCGATGTTTCGAGAGCCTCGTAGTTTGGATGCAGAAATAAATTTCATCGTCCAATAATGCTGAAAATCTTCAAATCAGGATCAGTGAAATTTGCAGATAAAAAATTGTAGCATTGTTAAAAATTTAACGAAACGCAAAATCGCGAAAAAAATTGTTTTTTTTTTGCATTCTATTTCACAGTTCGTTAAAATCCATTTTCTCCATTTGTATTCATGTGCTAAAACATCAGAAACTTTATCCCAAAAGCTCGAAACTCACGAGAAGTTTTTTCGTCTATTTATCGTCAATGTCTCTGCAATAGTCAAGGTTCATTTTTGACCTTGCTCGAAAAGCCTCGAGAGGATGAGGTCGATAAGAAGAAAAGCGTACTATCTCGTCCTCTAGTATGCCCTAAATGCAAACCCTCTTCCTTTCTCTTTCCCTCTTTCTCTCTCTTGCTCTTCCTCCATTCCGGCCTCTCACACCATTCACCAGGATCGAAGAATAAGTTTTAGTTGGAAACATGCGATCCTGTGAGCCTCGCTATATCTATATATCAAAAACAAATTCCTCCTTTGCCCATTTACTCGGTGAAGTGACGTGTGCTCGCGGATTCTCCCTGCTAGAGTAATTGGTATGCCGCGGCTTTCCAACCAACCTACATTCTTCGAACGTTCTCCTTCAACGCTTTCTGCTGCTGAAGTGTCAAAGCTTCTTCGTAATACATGCTTACTTTTTTTGAGCCAGATACTTCGACCTTTAATTTCTTTAATTTCAATCATTTCGATCCTTCCCTGGATCTGCAAATTCGATTATTTCCAGAAAAAAAAAAAACAAATATTCTTGTTTAAATTTGAACGTCCTGGTTTTTGCTGAAATTTGACGCTCATATTTTTCCAAATTCTGATGAGAAGGTTGACTACATACGAAAATATGATAAAAATTTAATTGTAATTAATTAGAAAATTCTTTAGCATCGAATACAATGACACAATTTTTTTTCTATTTCTCGTCCGAATAGTTGTCGAATAATTTGAGTTCACAATATGCAAAAGATATACCTTATGTAAAAGAAAAATCTTTAAAAAATTGAATATTCATATTTAATACTAAAGAGTATGCTCACCAAGTTTCATCAAATTCTAATCATTTCGAATATTCCATGCCTCCAACATGCACTAAGAAAACATTTGAGGGAAGTTTATTTACAATAAAGAAATATGTTTAGGTGTTACTTTTACTCAAAGATTCATTAACTGTTACGAAAATTGTTAATGGACAAAATATATCTTTGTTATCACAATCAAATTTCATTGGCATCCTTCAAGAGAATAATTTGTTCGTTCGCTTTTATTTCCCTCAACTCAGTAGATTTTTATGGTCATCGAATCCATTTGCTATCAACGAAGGCTACGTTTGATTTAATGATTCATTTATTAACTATTAACAAATGTTTATTTAAGACGAATTCGAGAGGCTCAAATAAATGATTCATTAACTGTCAAAAAACATTCATTTCGCCGTATTCAACTTTACATTTGTTAGCAGTTACCGAATCCTGGTAAATAAATCCTTTTCTCAGTGTGGCAACATTGTTACGTGTAGCCGCGCTCCTTAAAAACGAGTTGATGAGAGCGAAACGACGAAATGCAGTGACAAAAAACGAAAATGCAAGGGAAAAAGTATTGCCAGGTTGATTGTTCTTGGAGGAAATGTTGCAAAGTCGAGTCCAAAAAGAAATAAATGAGGTTGAGAATTAAATCGAGATTTTTTGTGATTTATAGTTTATTTCTACAATTTCGCATGGAAAGATTACGGTGATGCAGCGATGAGTAAACTTCTGGACATGGTCAAGGTTGTCGCATTTGCAGTGCAAGAAGGTCGTGTGGCGATACATTGTCATGCAGGTAAAAAAAAAAAAAAAAAACACATCAGCACTCGTGGTATAAACTACTTGTAAAGTATAATTTTTCCTCGAGAGTAAAACGAGACGAAGAATAAATTTTCTTTATTGACGTTTGGGTAATCGTTCCTCTAAATTACTTGTTTGCTCGTTCGAACGATTGTCGAGCATCCGGAATAGCATACCAGTGCTTCCGAAGTAGAAATATCGCGACAAATATTTTCACTTCCAATACTTTAAGACGGAGCTGGCAAGAGTTAAACCAACTGACCGGAAGCCAAAACGTTTTGTCCGGAAAATTAAGATAAGGCAGCAATATCGACCGATTTAGCAAACACAAGGATGAAAATTAATGGTCTCGGGCTATATGGGAATTATACAGGCAACTAAGTATGCAGGCAATATTTACTGCAGGATTTTTATCATTTGGGAAATTAGAATAAAGTTACTACAAACAATGAGACCCAATAAAGAGAAATTTTATCGATCCACACGTTTTCCCGCTATTCAGTACAATTCCCAATATTATTACAAATACGTCTCAATTGAAATTGTGCAGAAAAAAAAAGCCGCCCGTGTCGGGCCTTGAAAATTTTTCATCGCCTCCGAGATCATATTGATAAATTTCGCGCACGAATTCCGTTGAGAAGATTTCAAAGAATAGACGGAAGTAAAGTGCGCACCACAGAGAGAAAGAGAGGGAGCGAAAAAGTGAAAAAAAAAAAAGAGAAAAATGAACTAATTGGTAATTTGAATATTTATGAGGTTTGAGCTATGCACATGTGTGTTCAGGAATATGAAAATATAGCCGAGATAATAAACGAGGGGTAAGCACGCTCTTGAGGAACAGAAAGCACGTGATGAACCTGGCGATTCATTAGATATAATTAATAGAGTTATAGACGAGCGATGAATAAATAAATAATTCAATTATCGTCAAAAAATGTTTTAATCCGCTCGTGAATATTTGATCAATGAACATTTATAGTTCCTTGGTTCTCGGATATGTAATTTTTGTATGAAAATAAATAGTGAGTGACAAGGTTTCATGGTGTTTTCAATGAATCAATATTCTGACGAAGCAGCAAAATCCTCATCACGATGATGCATGAAAATGTGTGTTCAATCTTTGTCCCTTTGGTATTCAACCAAACAAAATCGATTGTTATAAATCGAGGAGGAATAAGGGAGTGAATTATCGGAGTGCGTCCAACAGCTCGATCAATTATTCATCCTGGAAGCCCAACCGATTGGAATTCCGTATCTTTGTTTTTATATTTCTACGATATACAAAGCCAGAGTGGCCGTGAGTTTTATCGGAGCTATTTTCATATCGACACAGTTTGTGTTTTCCCCTCAAAGACAATGAGCAAACTTGCGATCGAATCGTCCGGAAATATGTGGCAAAGGGGGCTTTTAAATTATTGATTATTTGCTTGACGCAACCCCATGGAAGCAGAAAGTTATTTCTGGAGGGATGAATTATTAAGTTTTATTCCACTCACGATAATTAGCATCGTGACGATTTACTCAATTTTTTAAAACCAGAAAATTTATGGTGGCAGGTTAGGAAGTAATTTTCTGGCCCCGAGACATAATAAAACCTGCGTGTGTTTTTTTTTTACTCGCACTTATTTTTCTCTCCATCAAATTGAATTTTCTTCGAAATAATTTTATTTTCTCCCATTTTTTGATGTGGTTTCCGGAACGATTATTAATTGTTGTAATTAAATAAACAGGTCTTGGCAGAACTGGAGTTCTCATTGCTTGCTACCTCATTTACAGTCTCAGAGTTAGGGCCAGCGACGCTATTCGCTTCGTACGTATGAAGAGGCCTGGTGCGATACAAACGAGAGGTCAAATACAATGCATTCAAGAATTCGAACACTTTATACTTCCACAAATGATCGTTTATCCAATGGCTGCGAATATTGATAAACGACAACCCGTCAGTCTTCAATCTTATCTGAGAAGACAATCCAATGTGCTCCATGGCTACGAGCAACGTACGTTCAAGCATATTCCCAAGGTATTTGTCGTTGACGCATTGTCAGTCAGATATAAATGATTCTCGCGTCCGTTTCTCCAATTTTCCTCCACTCAATGTTTTTTCTTTTTATTCTGATCGATAACTGTGGACCCTTAATTAATGAGCAATAAAGTTTCGTTAATGAATGAATTTTTGAATGAATTTCCGTATTTGTGAGGCCTTGACCTTGAACTCAGCTAAGCATAGTCAATTGTTGCATTTGACGTGTAGCTAATTGCACGTCTCGATGATGAGGCAACGATATGGATCCTCGAAACATCAACTCGTGCGAGGCCATGTGTCTCACGCGAAATTTCCAAACCGAAGGACCTTAACGGTTTCGTCGTTAACACGAAATACACGAATTTTGATGTTTTGATAGCCAAAGAGATTTTATAAGCCTGGGAAATTTTGTTGTCTGCTTTTACAGATTGTTTTCGTAATTTGCGAAAGAATCCTCAAGCTCTGCGATTGCCAGGATGACAATTCTCCGGCGGACATTAAATTCCAGCCTGGGAATATACCGTTTACTCGGAAATTCATAGCCAACGTGCTGGAGAGACTTAATTTGAAGGAGAGCAATATGAGGCATTCGTATTCATGGGCCGAATCGCTTTCCGACACATCCTTCGAGTTTTCTGGTGACAATTTCGACTTCAAAATAATCTGGAATCCCTCGAAGCATTTTTGCAATTCTTACCATTTTTTTAATCGTTTTATTTGCAGCGTCAAAAATGGGCGCAGAGAGCAATTCGTCACGTGACACTTCCGAAGACATCAGAAGGCTGGAAGACGTTTTTTGCGCTTCGCCCGACTCGCCTTCTTGCTCGCCTAGTTATCCTGGTTAGGATTTCATCCATGAACCAGTCTGAAACATTTTCCAACTTTTGCTCCAGACTTGAAATCCCTGAAAAAATGGATTGCCAGTATTTAATTTCCGTTTCACAATCAATTCATTACAGTGCATAAAAATTCATCATTGCTCATTTTATTCAATTTCTCCAAATCAATTTCTTCAATCCTTTTAGAAAAATAAAACGAAATTCATCAACACGAATGCATATGAAATTTTGTCAGTCCTAGACGACACCTTCGTCGACGAAGTCCTCGGAGACGGAATCACTGGACAAGAAATATACGAAAATGATTGTTACAAAGAAATACAGTCGCAAATGAATCTCAAAGTTGCTGCTCAAAGGAATCATTATGACGTGATCAGCGTGGACGAAGCGATCAGAGCGTTGCTTTGCGACCACGAAACCTTGGCAGAAGAATTGCGAAAGAAAATACAAAAATATCAGGTTCGTTGAGTAGGAAATTGACCTGGAAAATTGCAGTGAAACTTTGGAGGCTGCGAAAGTTGACGTGAAATTCCGGAATTCTTTTCGAACGCTATTTCTATTTGGAGTTTTTCGATAATTGTAAAAAATTTGGAAATCCCTATTTTTTTTTAACGTTCTTTTCAAGGTCGACTTAAATAATAAATCTTCAACGTGGCAAAGACTCGATATGGAGAGAGATCTCCGAGTGTTATCAGGTTTGCTTTACGAATGGCTGGAGACTCTGAAACGAGCGATTTTGGATGTCGACGCATTGAGCCAAATTGTAATCAGAGGCTCGAAGCCGAGGCATTGTCTCCAGAAACTGGAAGCCTCCAATCGCTATCTCTTGGAATATCTTTTACGTTTCGTCTCGCGCCTAAGACCAATGACGATGGACAAGCAAGATTTGATTACGAAAAGAATCACCGCTGCTCTGACTCACCAAAGGGTTTGGATAAAAAATGCCCTTTTGCCTTCGGGTGAATAATTTGGACATAATCTCCAAATCCTCAAAGATTCCTATGATAATTACTATTCGTGTTAAACTTATTCAGGCAAGGATGGCTTCCAAAAGCTCCGCAACGGCACCGCAGGAAAGGTCAAAGATTTCTTCACTCTTTTAATGAACGTGATCGAAGAGATAAACACGCAAGATCTCGATGAATCTTGGCCCAGATCGCGATGGGAAGTCGCTCATCGTTCTCGCGAACTCGACGTTACCGCAGAAAAGAAATAGACCGGGTTTCAAATCTTGTTTATCGCTGCGGAAACATTCAGAAGCACCAACTGATCATCGTGGTCGGTCAGTCGATAAAATTGTGTTAAAAATTCATTAGTACAACGAAGTGACCATGAAAAAATGTTTAATTCGAACTCAAAACATTAAAATAAATATCTATTCATAAAACAAACAGACTTTGTAACGAAGTTCAGTTGGCAAGAGAAGAACAATATTTCAATATCGGAAGTTGGAAAATCTAAACGAATCTTCTGATTCTCGGCACCATTTTTTGGCATTTCTTTTTTTATTCTCGATAATTTTCATACATAATTTAAAAATACATAAAAAATGGTTTTTTTTTAATGAACTTACAAGGATAGAATTAATATTGTCGGAGTCCACCTCGTCGAACGGCCGGCTGCATCATCCGGTTGGGCGGCGTTATTGAAATGTCCAAATAGTCTCCGATCGTAAATCTACAATTTAATCGAAAATTACGATTAATGCAATTCGAATTTCTAGTAATTTGCCAAGAAATGAATTTTCGCTGTTGACACAAAAGACGCATGTTTGGAATTCTGAGGAGAAGGAGGGTAAGGATGTTACAGGTTCAGCAAAAATATTCACCTCGCTTGGGAAAGTGTTTTATTGTCGTCTGCGCCTTTTTGTCCCGAACACGTCACCCCAATTTCTCGCATTCTATATCCCGCATTCCTCAATTCTGGCGTCACCAGTGAGAAGTCAAAATATGTCCCTTTATTACGTGCATCAGGATTTACCTCCTTAACGAGTCCTGTTATCTCTCGGAGCGTGGCATCCATCCTTAAGCAAGAAGCCACAATTTTTACATGGACCAGAGAGATTTTTTGATTTTATTGGAAATCATGACTATTTATTTGTTTAGAACAAATGTCAATGGAAAATACGTGAAGAAAAAGGATCACGGTGGGTAAAAAATCATTTTTTTCGTGGTGGAACTCAAAGTGAAGATGTAGCGTCAATGATACTCGGAAAATCTTGTTTTTTTGACTGAAAAACTGAATTTTCTAGAAAAATTGGGACATTTTGGTAAATTTGGTACATAAAGGGTGGAAATAGATTTTTCATTACTTCGTAATGATGAGAACGTCGATTTTTTGAGGATTTATTTACCATGTATAAATTTGTAGTTCGTTAGAGGGAACGTTTCCTCGACTGTAATCCATGATATTGTGATGACGACCAGTATTGCAGAAAACTCGAAGCAGAAGGGGGCAGGTCTAAGAAAAGCGTATTGTTTTGAAATAATTTTCAATCAACTTGTGTTTTGTCCCATAGAACGATGTTTTTTGAGGTTATGGTAGTCGTAGTGTTGTCAAAAAGGTGCTCCGTGTTGAAAATTGATAAGTAAAACGTAACGCACCTTTTCTCTGTCTACCGGCTTTTCTGGTTGTAATTGTTTCTCGTCGACCACCATGGATTCCAATGCCGAAGTCATTTTAACGAGTGAATTTATGAGTTTTGTTGTCAATCAATAACTTTGTGTCTACGGCACGGTTACTTCGGAGTTCGGCGTCGTGGTGGACAGTGGCGCTTGTTCCCAATAGTGGCGACTCTATGAAGTATTCGATGGTTCTGGCGCATTCAACCAGAGGGCAATACTGGCTCCAAAATTGTTCGCCATTCAAAGCATAAAAAATGTGGACATCAATTTATTGCACAAAAATATCGAATCATCGAAATTTCTTGATAACCAACGAACATTTTCTTAAAAATTGTGTTTCCGGTCCATGTGATGAATAACATCGAGATAAAGGCTTGAAAAAAATTCCCCTCAACATCGCTTAAACATGAATAAAAAAAAAAAAAGATTCCACCACCGAATGGTCGATATATATCGTCGTTTCGAGACACTTATATACGAGTCTGTGATTGCATCTTGTGATATTTACGATTGACATTGGCCATGAGATTAATGTGCAATAAATATGAAATATGAGTTGTCCTTCAGCGATGGAGACACTATAAAACCTGGTTCTGTTATCGATCCATCATTAGTATCGAAGGAAACTTGGTAAAATTTGGAAAGACGCCAATAAAGAAATGAGAAATACGGGGCCGTCATCGAGGCTGCAAAAATGTGTATTTTTCTTCGTTTTGTTAATAAAAATTGAGCCAAATGACTGTGACTTAATTTTGATGAAAAAAGATCAGAACGAAAATTCGAGAGCGTTCGAGTTTTCGAGCGAAAGAGGAAAAAGTCTGGGGCGATTGATTCATCACATTACGAAAGAATATTTCGAAGGCTGTGACATCGTCATGTATCTCGATGCAAATTCGGACTCGGGTCGGACGATCGCTTTCTCAAATGTTTATGAAAATCTGTCATTCGTTTCTTTCTTCACTGCCGGCCCGAATGACACAAATTTTCAGAATTCGCGCAGTCAACGTAAAAACAAATGCTATAACTATATGATTTTTATGGAGGATATTTTTGTCATCGAAAAAATCATGAAAAAGGAAGCGAAAAATAAAATCTTAATTATTTCCCGATCGACTCCGTGGACCGTTCAGAATTTCTTGAAAAGTTACGCCTCCCGATTTTACGTCAATCTACTCGTCGTCACTCACAGCATCAGCCAAAGGACCAAGGCACGTATTTTCTGTGGAAAAAAAAAACAAAAACAAACAAAAAAACAACTCTGTGAATTTTTAATTAATTTCATTATCAAATGACAAAACAGGAGGGAAGTTATTTGTTGTATACTCACAAACTTTACACCGACGGCAGTGGCAAAAGTCAATCTTATTTGTTGACATCGTGGCTTAACAATTCACTGACCAAACCGGAAATCAACTTATTTCCGGAAAAATTGACGCAGGGATTTTGTGGCCATCGGATTTTGATTTCAGCGGCTCACATGCCTCCTTTCGCTATACGCAAGTTGTGTCAATTAATAAAAAATTTCATTTTTAAATAAAGACGACTCGAGCGCTTGGATCGAAACCATCGGACCCCCTGAATGATTAATTGTACCAAAAATAATGAGTTTGTCGAGAAGTTGAATGATTTTTTTTCGTCATTTCATTAAATAATCGATTGTGGTTGCGGCCAATGGATTCGATACCGCGTCAGTCAAGTTTTGAACGAAATTAATGGTTACAGAAAAAAATTGAAATTTTAGGAAGCAATTGACGAGAGACGTCGTAACGTGGGACGGCATCGACGTCCGTATGGTTAGATTAATGGGTGAAGTGTTAAATTTCACCGCTGAATTCCGAGACGCAGCATCGACGACGCTGAGGTTTGAATTGTGTGTTTTAATGCACAATAATATTCTTCATTATTTATTGAATAAATGTTCGTTCTTATTGGCAGTCCAATCGCTGCGGCCGTCCATGACGTCAGACTCGGTGTAACTGCAGCTGCGATCGGTGGAATTTATCGCAATTTGGAAATCGTTGGCGAATTCGATTCTTCGATGGCTCACATCCAGGACTGCGCATCATTTATCTCTTTGGCCTCGACAGCGTTGCCAAAGTACTTGAATCTCTAGAATCTCCAAAGTAAAAAAAAATTTTACGAATCGTCACAAGAAGCTTGAAAAAAAAAAAATCGAATCGACCCCTCATCACTGACAGTCGAGACATAATTTGTTCCCGTTCAGATTTTTCCGTTTGTCGATCTCAGCAAAAGTTTATTTCATTCCCAAAAAAGTTTTTTCAAATTTTTGCCATGCAAGAAACTCAACCACGAAATTCATATCGTCCGAGCCAAGTTGAATATTTTGTCGTTGCACAAATGCACCTTTGACCTTCAGAGTCTTGGTCAATTTGGATGCAAACTGTAGCTCCTGAATGATGTTTTCCACGGACGTGATTCTTAGGGACATAAAACCTACGTCTATTCCAAATGACGACTAACGGTTTGGGTCGCTGTGACCCCGATGAGAAAAATTTCCAAATTCCACCAATCAAATTAAATCCCATTTCCAAAAGAGTCAACCATTCCAAATTTTATAAACCTCTAGCAAAATCCCTAAGAACAAAAAAAAAAACAAATTTCGCACGGTCCCTCGATTTGGAGTTTAATTAAATTTACAAAAAAAATGTTTTCACCTTAAAAATTCGATTCGATTTGAAGTCGTAATTCCAAGAGCATCTGTGATTCGATAAAATAAAAAAATGACTGGCATGCAGAAGGATAAGCAGAGGTTGCAATGAAAATAAATGTGAGAGGATTGATGTAAATTCTCCGTGTTGTAAAGGTACCGAGCAGTAATGGGACCTTTTCATTTATCGGTGTGGTTGCTGCTGTGTGCGGTGTACATAATAGCGATAATACCATTATCGATGAACAGTCATTACAGCATGAAGTCTCTGTTAACAAAACCAAGTAATCTGGAGTCGATGTTCTGGTACGTCTTCAGCACCTTTACCAACAGTTTTTATGTGAAAAATCCAATGTTGAATTCCGGCCTTGGACAAAACGCCACATCGATTCTCATCGGTATGATTATTACTCATCAATGAACTTGCTCGTCGCAACATACATAGACATTATTATATATCGTTGATGGTGAAACTATCGTAGTGAAGCACACGCGAGACTCATATCTCGTTACTGCAAAGTTAATGAAGTGCATCGCGACGCTTGCGTCGTTATACCGATCAGGAAAAACTCTGATCAAGGCCATTGTGGAACACCGTCTCATCCTATATTATAATAACAATAATAATAAACATTAAGTTGTTATTATTATTATTATTTTTATTGATAGAGATATTTTTATTATATTTAATTCAGGTATCTATTGGGTATTCACGATTATAATAACATCGTGTTACACCGGATCGATCATGGCCTTTATTACCGTTCCCGTTTATCCCACCGCGATGGAGACTGCCGATCAACTCCTCAGAAATCGCTATCAAATTGCAACACTTGGTAATGTGCCGCTTTTTATATTTCAATTGTATTCGAGAATCAAATCCATAAATGAATAAAAAAATATATTTAATAACGGTAATTGACTATTTTTATCGTGGCTTGGCGATCTATTGTCATATACGCACGAGTTAACGGGGGTAAACTGTTTAAGCTGGACGAGAACCCTTAAACTGAGTCGGTGATTTTTTGGGTATTTTACAACGGGCCGTGCTAATTTGGGTTAATTAATAAATTACGAAGAATCCTTGTAATGTTTCGTTATGGGGCTCTCGATTTTTGTCGAAAGACACGTCATCCTTTTATGACGAACATTTTATTGCGTCATGTTTATGGGATTTACAGATTTCATCATTTTATGATACTCCTCCGTTTTGGTTATATATGTTCGAATCAAAGTTACAAGAGGTTGAGTCATTTTTTTTCGTAATTAACGAGAAAGATCTCACTTTTTGTTGTGAAGTTGTAAATGCTTGATGGAAGAATTTCGCTGTACAGATCACGACGGATGGGAAAAATGGTTCAATTACACGAGGCTCGACGATCCACTGGCGATAAAACTGCTGAAAAATCTCGAATACGTGCCCACCGTTACGGACGGCGTACAGAACGCCAGTCGAGCTTTTTTCTGGCCTTACGCTTTCCTCGGATCACAAACTCTTCTGGAATACATCGTCCAAGCGGATTTCGCACCCAAGTAATTGTTTTTTTCATTGGCTTTGCGGGAATCGCGCGAAAAATGCTTTGTTTTTGATTATTCGTTTTTGTTGTTGTTTATCGTCTTTTTGCATATCGATAGAAAAAAAATTATAGCTACATATACGATTCCAAAGAGTCGGACGTTCTCAGATCATTGAAATAATTGAAACATAAATTAAGTTGGGCCACGAAGAGATCGCTGATGCACATAAGCAGCGAATGCTTCGTCCGATATGAGGTCACGATGGTTTTGCCGATCGAATCGATTTATACCGAGACCTTTAACAAAGTGATCATTCGAGCTCGGCAATCGGGACTTGCGCAAAAAATCGTTCGCGACGTTGAGTGGGACGTGCAAAGATCGTCCACAGGAAAATTATTATCGGTACAACTTTCACATATTTATTTATTCTTTACGCCGTCATTTTCAATAATTTATCAATCAATCTTCCCCATTAAAACTTTCTCTTGCGTCATGATCAATGAAATTCGCTAGTTTTTTCTATAATTCAACAATTTACCGATTAATATGTACAATTTTATTGTCAATTAAGGTTTCCGGCGATCTTAAGCTTCAACGTGTCTCTGTCGAA
The DNA here is from genome assembly GCA_030522525.1 of Campopleginae sp. 14b. Lineage (NCBI taxonomy): Eukaryota > Metazoa > Arthropoda > Insecta > Hymenoptera > Ichneumonidae > Campopleginae sp. 14b. The sequence continues at coordinate 16,702 of JAPYYS010001453.1, forward strand.
GAACGACAACTCGCTCTCGACGATACTCAGGGAATTTTTTTAATCCTGGCAGCTGGAATACTCATCGGAATTTTTGTTCTTACGATCGAATGTGGCATCCACAATATTACGAAACGTTGTAAACCAAAACGATTCGACGATGACTCAGAAATATCTTGGAGGATTTCGCACGAGAGGGATGTGGATATTTGGCTGAACGATTACGAGGATCATCCCCGACGTAGATATTCGTCAAACAGTGCTTAGGACAAACTTATTTATTTTGTTGAGGGTTTCGTTCTCAACAACAGGATCCCATGGTCGTTCAATATTCCAAGTAGGTCGATAATTAAGTGATTTTACTTATTAATAATTTTCTCCAACGTCCACCACTCTGTATTACATGCCGAATAAATGATGAGTAACTGGGAAGATCGACGTTCTTTTTTTCCACCTAAATGAACGGGTTAAATGTGTCAAACGTAATTTAAATAATTTGACGTTTACGACGGAATTTTCTTGTCCGGCAACGCATAACCCCGACCCCATTTCTCCTATTGATCGAGCCCGACAATGTTTCGCCTCCGAATCCTGAAAAAATTCTCGAAACTCGGTCGTTCGAGTAAAAGAATGGAGAAATTTTCACCGTTGGCACAAATCGATGGTAAGTTACGAGAAGTCATAAGTTTAGTGCGAATCTAGCTCTGTGGGAAAACGATTTTTCTTGCTCGGCAGAATGTATTTTCCTGAGAGAATCGATCGGCTTGAAAAGATCGGCTCACACCGATATTCCGCCGCCAGATTTCGATGATTATCGTCGAAAGTCTCTGAAAAATCCCAACGTGCCGTCAAAATGCAGTGCAGAAAATCGCAAGACTGCACAATACCTAGCGCCTCTGGGTACGACCACAAAACTACAAGATTCTTATAAAGCATCGATTTTCTTCGAAATCGAAATGAATTTGTCACGTTTTATTCGAACCAACGAATAATCGGTCAATCATCGCAGGCCTGGGTATCTTGGGCATGTACGCCTACAAATGTTCACTCGTACAGCTTACAATGGTGCTTGCACCGTCACGAGACGTTTTGGCTGTATCCCAGGTCGAATTCAAGATCACGAACGTGCCTGAGGGCAAGGTCGTTGTTGCTAAATGGCGAGGCAAGCCAGTTTTCGTTTATCACAGGTAAACGAAGCACTAAATTTGAAAAATGAACAAGCGATCATTATTTTCCGATCTCCTCACCTTCAGAATCTATAAAATCGTCCAATGAAAAAAAAATACAATTTATAATCCACATTCCTGTGGGAAATAACGAATATACATTTTTTTTTCAATCGAAGAAACTTTAGTGCCTCTCCTCGAAGGATAAAAATAATCGAGAGCCTGGAAAGTTTTAATAACGGAATGATGTATCGCATACAATAAACGTCGGGTCGTTACAGATCGCAAGAGACAATAGAACAGGAAAGGACCACCAACGTGACGGAGCTTAGAGATCCCGAAGCGGACGAGGCACGGGTTCAGCGACCCGAGTGGCTCATAGTTATCGGTATATGCACACATCTCGGTTGTGTACCCATACCCGGTGCAGGTATTATACGCGGAGGATTTTACTGTCCATGTCATGGATCTCACTACGATGGGGCGGGACGAATCCGCAAAGGACCTGCCCCAACAAACCTCGTGATACCCGCGTACCGTTTCATCGATGACGAAACGCTCCTCATCGGTTAAACGAGATCGTTCATACATTCATATATAGAAATGTCTATAAATACATCCAAAGTCTTCCACCGATTTTTCAACATTTTTCATTTCTTTGCCAAGCCAAAGAGCAGCAGCTATCAATTTCGAGAATGAAAAATAACATGAAACGTGATTTTGGAAAACATTTAACAATTCCAGGGAGAACTCAATTTTTGTTTACAGTCCGAGGATCGTCGCGTTAACGACGAGCCTACAAATCCAATTGGTGGATGTGAAAGATCGCAAGAATTGTTTGTAAGACGAGGTACGTATGACTTTTATATTTGTATCTTTGGGAGGGAAAACTTTGGTGAAAGGTAAATGCGTCTACATGGATATCGAGAGTCTTTATTTCTTTTAGAGAAGCGGAAAAAAATTGAGAGACTCTGACTGTGTTAAATTAACATTACGAATTCGTCGTTTCGTTTTTTTTTCGGTGTGTGTGTTTTTTGATTTCGTGATTATTCATTGAGCTCGAGTTCGGTTCTCATTGCTTAGATCTGCTGGATGCTCTCGATGATGGTCTGCTCGCGTCGTCCATCTTTTTGTCCAGTCTGCGAAAACGATTGAGAAAGTTCATGAGAATTAATTTGGCTCCGGAGTTTGAGAGAATTTTTTTATTTCTTTACCCATTGCTCCTCGAACTTCGTTTGAACATGTCCGTCAATTTTTTCTTCAAATTCCTCTTCTCGTGTTTCGCTTCCTCCGCTGTGATGCTCGCCTCGGAACCGGAAGTCTGATAAATCATATTTTTTCGGAATAAATGTCGAAACTTAAGTTCAGAATCGAGGGAGCTAAAAACATAAGATTTTTCTTAATCACCTGCATGGAATAATCGAACGACGCGTTGGGATCGTCAACGCTTGCCGATTTCGTCAACTTCGTCGTAATTTTACGAATTATGTTTTTGTTGTACTTCTTATCCCTCTGGAGCATTTCGCTTTTGGTCGATCCTCCGGACAGTCGACTGAAAAGAATAATTGCGAAAAAATTGAAGTGAAAAAAAAAATAGCAAAAAGTCGCAAAAATTTCGAACGAATCGATTTTTTTTTTTTTTTTTCTTTTCAACTTTCAAAACCCTTTTCATACTAAAGTATTCGGAATGAACCTCCAAAATAATAGACTCCTTTTCTGAGA
>JAPYYS010001454.1:0-19568 GCA_030522525.1 Campopleginae sp. 14b
GCACATTATTATTGTTTTTTAATGCAGAAACAAAAATCCGAGTATACTTTTCGATAAATTGAATTTTTCTCGATTTTCCGACTCTCGTGATTTTCATAAATCTGCGTATCTCCTGCTCGATCGAACGATGAGATTCCAGTCGGAAAATCCGCCGAGCTACACCGAGAGGGCAATGCGTGGAGGATCAAATCCCTGACTGAACGTTTGTTGTTACAAGTTAGCAAGTTGAAAGAACAGAGTGCGCGCTTGTACCGTTGGATGATTCTCCGGCGCGTACACCTGGCCTAGCTTCTCGCTCTGACGATCCCCATGTTTTATGCAATCTCGAGATACGCTCCATCGCCGCTTTTCCTTTTTTAATATTGATGCATCGTTCTCAACCGACTCAAATATATTTCGGAAGTTCAAACAAAAAAGAAAAAAAGTCGTACGAGGGCTCCGTCAATTCGACGATTGAAAACGCAATTTTTCTAACGCGCTAGCCTTTGCATTCCCCAGCACAAATAATCTCAACTGATTCCGAGAATTGAAATCGCGATTTTTCTCGAAAAATATTTAAATGACCTTGAGAATTTACTCGCGGAGCCCGGAAGTTTGGATTTCTCTTGAGCTTGCGTTGGTTCGAGTTGACGAAACTTCCCAAATAGCAAAGAAAATTCAATGGCCCGGGTGGCGAATATCGGAAATCGTAAGATTTTTGCTGATCCCAACTTTATTGGTGGTCGTTACATTTGCCGCGCACACACGCGCACATGTACACACAAAAGCGTTCGATTCTATTTCTATTTCGGACGTTTGTCTCGACGTGAACTGTGAAGCCATGTTTGGCCTTGGCTCTGCACTCGCGAGCACCAACTAATAGAGACGATCGATCTGAGGCTGAGACTCAAGGTCAAACAAGTTGAGAGGAAAAATGAGGCGAAGATTGATTGGCGGGATATGGTAATGAGTCGACTCCAAACTTGTCTTTAATTTGCATTTGTTTTATCGCTTTCTTCTCCAACTAAATTACATCGCTCACAATCGAGCGAGCTGCTATCTACGATCAAGTTTTTTTCGACGTGAGCCCTACGACGCGATCGAGAACGAGCCCAACATCGAATGTTCCTCGTAAGCGATAATAAGAAATAATAAATTTTTTTTCTATAATGAAAAAAAAAATCGTAAAAACTTTGTCAAAAGGTGAAAAACCATGAAATTTTGTGCACGAATGTAACAGCGATCGTGCCAGAGAGTGCGATCGCAGCGAGGCGAGTGCTATTTGGGTTTTTCGTAAGATGATATGGAGCTATCGGGGGCTGGTCGTTGATCGAAAACATACTCTCGAGCTCGCGAGGCAACTTGGAAAATAAAAAATAAGGAAATAATGACACGCGCACACGCATATATGCAAGTTAGTGTGTTGAAGCGATGCCGCGTAAATCGCGAGCACGCTTGACTATCGCATGCGATTCCAGGGTCGTTTGTGACGCTCCGGACCACCGTGCTCCTCGCAGCTCGTTGGTTGGCGGCAGCTCCAATGGTGGGGGCTCCCAGTAGGGAGGGAAAACGGGGAGGACTTCTGGGAGGAACGCGAGTGACACAGTGACTCACAAGTTCGTTGAACTTGCTGGCGAACGCACGCGTGCTCCTTCACTTTGTGTGCTGCGTGTGTGTCTCCCTGCGCATATATATATATATATATTCTCTCTCAGAATGTGCAATGGCCGACAGATTTTTCTCTGCGAATTCACGCTCTATTTTAACTCCAGCCCTTTCCTCCTTGTTTTTGGCATCTCCTTTTGGCCCAAATTTTCTACGAATTCATTCGATCCCCATCGCTCCCGATCCCGATTTATTTCGACGAATGCAGTTCGCAAACAACAGAGGCCCTCGTCGTTTTCATTGGCAGAGAAAAATTCGAAATTATTAGAATTTTCCGAAATTTTGTGAGCATACTCTTTAGTATCAAATATGAATATACAAATTTTTCAAAAATTTTTTCTTCTCCATAGTTTTCGAGTTATTCAACACTAGAGTTTACCGCATAAACATACGATCCAGATATATATATATATATAGGTATATCTTTAGCATATTTTAAATTCGATTTATTCGACAACAAGGTAGACGAAAAATAGAAAAAAAAATGTGTCATCGTATTTTATGTAAAAGAATATTACCACCAAATTTCATTAAATTCACGTATTCGATGTTGAAGTTTGCAACGAAATTTCATTTCTTTTTAGCAAATCTCAAGATTTTTCTTCAACATTGCCCAGGACAGCAAAATCGATTTTGGAATTTAATGATTAATAAAAAAAGTATTTTTCCTATTTTCCTTCAAGTTTCCAACTTAAATTCTATCGTATTTTATTAATTGGAAAATATCTGGGAGTTTCTTTGTAATGGGAGCGATTGGTTAATTCCGCGGTTCAGGTTCTTGGCTATTTCTACCGTAGAGTGGGATTTAATGGTGAATTTTATGGTCAAGGATTTTGGGCCGAAGCCTGTTTGTTCCTCTGTATCTCGAGCATTCATTAGATTCTTGGAACTTGGATGGAGATCTGGAATCATGGCACGTAGCCTTGGGCTTGATGATGCTAAATTAGCTGCAATCCGATTCAATTCAAACGATTCTTCCGACGCTGAATTCATATCGAATATTTCAAGAATTTTTAGCTTTCTCGATCAGCATTCAGTTTCTTAGCAATAACGATCGAAATGTTTCTTTCAACATTGATTTTCAAAAAATTCAACGACTCGTAATTTTGGCTAAAATAAACATTGATGTTTCCGTTGTTGATTTTTGCCAAGATCGTTTTTCCACCGTTATTACGAATTCCTGCAGTTGACTCGATATTCATTTTGTTTATTAACAATAACGAGCAATTTGGAGCAAAATTTTTCTCTCTATAATGATTTTGAAAAAATTTCAACGACTTTTACGTTTCAGTTAGTAATTTTCGCTGAAATAAACGTTCGTTCTGGTCCATTCGTTGTTGATTTTTTCCGAATCCGCTTTTCTACCATTATTACGAATTTCTTCAGCTAACTCGATATGCATTTTGTTTATCAACAATACCGAAGAATTTGGAGAAAACTTTTTCTTTCTGTAAATATTTTCAAAAAAATGCAACGACTTTAACGTTTCCGCTCATAATTTTCGCTAAATAAAAACTTCCTTTTGGCGTTTTCGTTGTTGATTTTTCGAGGATCCGTATTTCCTCCGTTATTACGACATAACCGAAAATGAGTTGGTTCTCAAAAGTTCAGCGAGCATTATTCTCACAGTATTCTGAAGCAGTATCTAACGGTGAATTTGAGTTTTGTCGGCTGTAGCGTGGAACGAAGAATTAAGTGGTCTCATCTATTGCCCAGGCTGCTTGTCCGGGCTGGCTTCATATAGTTCATTCCGGTCACAGTCATTAGAAAGTATCAAGGAACGTGATACATAAAAATTGCACTTGATACCATCATCCTCGAGATATCTTATAATTACGTCGTTAAATTTCATTCCGTTCAATCGTAATTTCATCATTACCAATCCGGAGTAAAAATTTTCTGAGGAAAAAAACGAAACTTTGTACCCTTTTTTTTTCTCTAATAGCCTTTCGATTCTCCGTCGAAATGAACGTTTTTTTTTCTTCTTCGTCTTTAATGCCGACTGATTTGCAATTTTGTTCGCGGTAACCGAGTGTCTCAGGCTCGGAGAAATCTCCGAGACAAACGGCAAGGATTTAAATAAATTGTTGCGGAATACGTATTTGGTGTTTGTTGCGCGGAATCCTTAGAGGAAATAAGATTTTGGTGAAAGGAAAAAAGAAACGGTAGAGAAGACGGAACGAAGAGCCGGCTTATCTTGCCGGTGTGTGGGTATGTGTTTTCATACGGGTGTGTGCCTCCAAGAGGCTCGGGTATTCGCTCGGGTATTGCGCTAAATATTGACCAGCAGGTTCTATCTAACGGTTCGTCAGAGTCTCCCAAACAACGAATTATACAGGCAGGTAAGTTTTGAGAGGAGCAGGGCACGGGGCACGGGGCACGGGGCACGGGGCAAGGGGCGAGGGGGAGAGCTTGTCCTGATCCATAATAGCAGCGTCCTGTCGACGCTCGACGTCGCTTCATAACGGTTGAATGTTTTTGGCTCGTCTAACGATCTAACTGCAAATAGCAGAACGCCGTACCACGAGAACACACGATCGTCGTGTTGCTTTCTCGTGTACAACATGACGAGCAACCTGTATTTTTTATTTATTCCATTAAACTACTACCGGCCGCGCTTTGTCTTGGGTGTAATGTTCTTTTAATTGACACGCATAATTCCAAAACTCGACTACTCTCTTTTGCCCAATGTTTTTTTTCTTACTCCGGATATTCATCAAATTCTCTAATATTGCCGTGAGAACTTGTAATTCGTAATGACTAGGCAATGTTTCCTGAATTATTTGGAAGATTAGACCGAAACATGCAACACTTTGTGTGCGACGGCTTCTCGCTTTTTCTACTTACTCCAACTCCCCTGCTTATCTCCCCCAACCACCATCCACCACCACCTTCTCTATTATTTATCTCGTACGAAATGAACCTGTACTATGACAATTTACAGCACGAGCTCGTCTCATCGATTATTCAACCCTCGCCAACTTTTGTCTCAGCCGATCCTCCATTTTTTTCCTTTTTATCGTTTTACCGCATTTTTCACCAATTTTTTTTTTCACTTCTAGCGAAATTTTTCCAGGCTCACGCGATCCTGCATGAAATAAGGAAAATAACGGACCCAGGTTCAACGCTTTTCGTTAAATTTTACCGGAGTTATGAATTTTTCAAAATTGGGGCCACTCAGACCCAAGCTTACTGAAATCGATGAAAAAAAGTTACTAGAAATGGATTTTTTTACGAACACAGTTTTCCATAAGTTTTGATGGTTTTACATTCATGTGGCCATTTTTAAAATGGTCCATGTTGTCGTGAATTTTCTATTCGGTACTAGAATCTTTGGTTACAATTCATCAGCTAGTCTTATTCAAGCACGTTGTGTGCCAAAAGTAACGGTACGAATTTACGGCGACTCGTAAAACGATGCCCCCTGCTCTGTAAGAATTCAACGCAAAGCTCAAGTTCCGGCATCTATGTACACATTTATGCACGATAGATTCTCAGAAGTCATTAGTTTCTTTTTTTTGGACTTGCCATTTTGGCGAGTTAACGAGTATAGGGACGGCATTTCAAAGACTCAAACAGATATATGATGTATATGCATGGGCTTCTCGCCGTTAGTCGACTAAATTCCGTCATATACGAGCTTTCCATAGCTTTCCAAATTTGCAGACGCCATTATGGTCCACGATGAAATACCCACTGAGACATGCTTCATTTATTTTTATCTTCAATCCTGACAGAAAAAAAATCATTTCAAATTTGTACTCTATTCCGGTCATCTGGTGGTCATGAAATGATTGACAAGATAAATATTGGAGTAAATAAGGTGACAAGAAAGGTAGGATTTGAGTGCATCGGAAAATTGACAAAAAATTTTTTCTTCAACAGAATTAAATTTTTATTCCGGTTTTTTTTACATTCCGGGAAACTAAACGAATGAAAATGCTTCACCGACGATAGACACAGCGTCAGCTAAGAAGGCTTGAAACCAAAGTCGATATTTGGCGCGAGCTTATTTGTCATCTGTACATAATTTTTTTGGCTACGAGTTCCATGACCCACCTGATATATGTATACGATTTATGGGTGAATATCGACGCAGATAATATTAGCCGTGGAAAGCATATCCCCCTAGCCTGGTAGTTTCTTCTCTCCGCTACTCGGTTTGGCTGTGACTCGCGCATATATTCACATAAGCGCGTGCATCATCAGCACGAGAGATGAAAATCAAAATTTGGAGATCCTAAATAGTACTTGGCTGTGCGCTATGTGCCCGCATATGCTATTTGGGTCACGGTCAGGTTTCGAAACGCGTGACTCTCTCTCTCTCTCTCTCTCTCTCTCTCTCTCTAGAAAGAAAAAGACGAATGGAATAAAAAAAGGAAGAAAAATGGCGGTCGATAGTTGTATGAGCGCCCGTGCATTGCCGCGCCGACACATCGACTCTTGTCTTGCTCTCCCTAGACCGAGAAAGAGAGAGAGAGAGAGAGAGAGAGAACGTGCCCGTAGATACGAGATACCCGAATAGTTGCCTGGCGCACCATTATCGCTCACATTTGTTGGAATCGCCGCGTGTGCTTGTATCGGTGTGTCTTTTATTCGGTAACCCGTTTCGTTCGGCTAATATCATTCGCCACTTTTCGCTATCTCCCCGCTATTTTTTCTCACATAGATATTTTTCTAAACGCCCGAATATTTTAGCACACTATCGTCAGACTCGTGTCTCTCCTTTTTTTTTTTCAATTTATTTTTCTTTCTTCTTACCGAAATAAATCGCGCGATGTACATAGAAATTTTAGTGCAGGCTTCCTCCCCCTCCCCCTTTTTCATCTTTTACAGCAAACATCGTTTCAACACAATTTCCCCCTTTTTTTTCTTCTCCCAATAATGTAGGTCGACCAAAACAACTTCGTATTACGTTATATCCGAGTTGGCCACGTATACATAGTCTCACACATTCGGTGAGGAAAATAAATCGCCATCCAAGAATAGGCCGCTTTGGTAAATATATATTTTTGGAAAGAGCGGATACTGCTTTGTTTGCGCATTTATTTGAGGACTCTACCAGAAATTTCATTGAAATTTCACACAGGCTTGTCATAACGAATTCAATCATTTTTATACCAACTTTTTTTCTTATTCTAAATTTTGCATCCGTTCGGCTCTCGATTATTTCAAACGAATTCATTCGAGTTTTTTTTTTTTCGTGCATTATCTTGGCAATTGTCGTGTCTCTGCTTTTCGAGGGCTGATGAGTTCACTCGCGATCTTTGACCCTAGAAAGGTAACCTGGGGTCGTAAACGAGCGCAGCCGACTTTTAATCCCGCGCCCTTTTTCCCTTCGTTCACCCGTCCTCGGGCTCACGCGATTCTGCATCAAAAAAGGAAACGAATGAGCCCAGGTTGAACGCTTTTCGTTAAATTTTATCGGAGATATGAATTTTTCAAAATTGGGGTCGTTTTGACCCCAGATTGGTGGAACAGTTAACAAAAAAAAAAGCTTACCGTTGTAGGGTTAAAAGCCGAAAATTCGGTAAAAATGAGATTCGTTAATTCGATCAGAATGACTTGCAATTTCGGTAATTGACATCGGAAAATAGAGGGAAGGAATGATAGTTACGTCTCGCGTACGTTCTATAATGCGGCTGGTTCGCACGAGTAGTCGAGGCAGGCTTTACTCAGACCGTCGATTTCTCCTGTGTAGGCTCACAGAGTCCTTTTCTCCTTTTCAGCTCTGGCATCGATCTTTCTCCCTCTCGTGTAGGGGAATTTCTCCCCAGCTCCGAGGGTTATCTTCGCGGATCAAGGATTCTCAATGCAGCATTAAGCCGCGTAGGCAAATGGGCATGTAGTATTCTTCCTTGCTATTCGAAAAGATGAAAAAATTAAGTAAACCGTTCAGTGAGAAAAATATTGGTCTAAAATGTGGAATTTTCGATGAAATCATATTTATGACTGTGCTGATTGGATCGATGTGTGCGAAGAAAGATCGTCAATCACGAATTAAAGTGGGCGACGACCTGAAGCAAATCGCTCTGATACGAAATATCCCATATCTATGTAGAGACATAGACGAGGAGTGGGATGCGCGCGTAGGCATCCTTTCTTCCTGTGCGCTGCGTATTGATCGGGGCAAGGGCGGTGTACACGGTATGCGGTGAGCCTCCGCCAAGAGTATAACCCGAATTAGACCCTCAACGTTTCATGCTTCGCTGGAATCTCTTGCTCGCTCTCTCTCTCTCTCTCTCTCTCTCTTCCTGAAATCCGACGCCCTTCCAATCCCATTGCGTACTTTATAGCATAATTCATTTAAGGAGCTGCACTCACAAAAAATAAACATCACGTTGGACGCAGAAAATCGAATTGAATTCGACTTTATTATTGCGGGAGAAAAAAGGCCCGCACATTCCGGTTAATTTCGCATTTCCGGAATCAAAGCAAAATGTTGATGAATCGATTCAGATCAAGGTGATTCGTTGGTCCGCCCGGTATTCATTTCGGAAATCTTGATTTTTCCTTATCGCCTTAGATCTTTCCAACGAGAGGCGTCGTTACGTGAATTCCGCTGGGAAACTCTGAGCCAACGATATGGACATGAAAACAAACAAACAGCGCCGCGGTTGTTGATCATGTACTTATTGTCGCAACAATCCGGATGGTCATGTACCCCCAAAATTAATTTCAAGATCGATTTGCGGTCCGGAAATATGCGGTGTACGAAAATCACACTATTTAAAGCCTAGAATAGTAATCTCATTTCTTTTCACCCATATTCCGGTGACCTCGGATCAAATTGACCCCAATTTTGAAAAATTCATATATCCGGTAAAATTTAAGAAAAAGAGTGCAATTAGGGCTCATTGTTACCGTTTCTGAATGCAGAATCACAGGAGCCTCGGGCGATTTTGCTTCAAGTCCAATACTTCATCCGTAAACCGGGGTCAAAATGACTGAAATTTTGAAAAATTCATATATCCGGTAAAATTCAACGAAAAGAGTTGAACCCGGGTTCATTCTTTTCGTTTTTTTTATGCAGAATCACGTGAGCCTGGGGCAATGTCGCTTGGAGTCATAAAACTAGTAAAAAGAATCGGTAAAATGATAAAAACAAAAAAAAGGGAAAAAGAAGGGAGGGAGGGCATAGGGAGGGTTAAAGTCGACTGGGGTAGTTTTTGCCCCCAGGGTACCGTTCTAGGGTTATTTTCTTAGGATTAAAATTAGCGTCACTCTAAAGCGTGATTACTGTTGGTATTTTTGCTCGAGCCGTTCGTTCAGTCTCACTTTTTTTCCGCTCTTTCTGACATCACTTTTTTACTCTCGTATAATCTTTAATTCCTCGTCGCGCAAAATGGTCCACCCGCGATATCGCAATGTTACGAAAAAGAATCAAGTTCACCGCGAGGACGAAAGCGACCGGCGAAAGACCCAAAATAGTGCAATCTCACACCATTGGGTCACGAAATAATTTACGACGAACGTTGCCCGCCGCGCTATGGCGTGCGAGACTCTCGCCAACTCCGCCCCAGCCGCTTGCACTGACAGATCAATCACCCATGTTTTTTCTTCAAATTCCCCATCCATTGAGATCCACGGCTCTCAGGACTCGCTAGAGATTGCTTAATGGATTATTAAAATTCATGAAAAGTCAAACTTCATTTCCATTCGAGAATGCGAGCTCGCCGCCGCGACCTTCAAGGCATATCTTTACCATCAACTTTTTTCGTTGATTGAAATTTCTATTCGACGATTTCCTAATCCTGAGAGTCCCGAGGACTGACGCATCATCTCGCCGATGAGAATTTTAACTCCAGCCACCACGTCTCGCTCGGGACACGTTTCTTTTTTTTTTTATATCCGGACATATTTTCCGTTTCGCCCGGTCCGAGTTGTTGTTGTTGTTTTTTTTTTTTTTCTTTCAACCAGGAAATCCTCAAATTTTCTGTACACATCTGCCCGTAGCGATTCCGTGTCCGGATGAAGAGAAACGTGGACCATCAGGAAAACCGAGAGTTCCATCCTCTCCTCTCAGTTGCAAATCCGCTCGACTCTTCCCTCTCCCATATCCATATCTCGAGCGCACAAAGTGGAAGGAGCAGCAAGTTTTTTGTTCTTTGATGGGTCATGCGGTATGCGGTATTGATATGGACAGCCTGGAATCGTAGGGTTGGTATGCACTAAAGTACGATGAGGTGTTCGGCTTGGTATGATCGAAGCTTCCGGACGCTCTCGCACGGCGACGCCACTTTTCCTTGGCTCGGAAGCGCCGCCATAGAAAGGCTCACGCACGAATCAATATCCCCCGCGTAACGTGCGTATGCGCGAGAGCATTTGCGTTCTGACGTGAGTGTGCGCGTGCACCGACTACGCACGGGGCAAAAGAAGGAAAAAACGTAATGGGGCAAGGGCGGAGGGGGGGGGGGGGGAGGACGGCGAGGCGACGGAGGAGCGGAGGGAGAGTCAGAGTTGACACGCAAACCGGTGTATGTGATTCTCCGTCAAGTCAACTCTATAGCGAGGGAATTGCTGTCGCCGATGGGCGGGAGGGGCTTAGCCTAACTCGAAGGTCTCTCATCTGGCTCGGCTCCATGTGATAGCCTAATATTTATCGTGTTTTTCGCTCTTCTCGAGCCAAACGGTATACGCCGATCGTGTATGAGCTGATAAGAACGACATTATAAAACATGGGCCAACGTCATCCGGAATAAAAACAACTTTTCCATGTTATTTTCGTCCGTGGGCTCGATCGCAGTCTTTCGTAATAAAATTGTCATCAACATCATCATCTTCATTTGAATTGAGATTCAAATGATTTTCTCAATTCAAAGCACAAAGCGGAAACGTCACTCAAGATCGCAGAGGCGACGTTTTTCTTTCCACACAGTGTTCTAGTATACATGCGGCGAAATTGTAGGTTGCTTTTGCTGAGGGCTACTGAAGATTCTGCAAGCCATCAGGTCCCTCGTTTTATATGCGAAGCATCAAAAATAAAAAAAATGGTATGATTGAAATTTATATTTTAATGTAATCCGCCAATTTACGCGCCGGAATTTTTTCCTGCTTCGAAATTTGTATACTTTCTTACGAAAAACCGAAAGTTATTTCTTAAGGAGATTGGGCTACATATTACAATATGATAAGAATTTAATAAAATTTGGTGACAATATCCTTGAGCATCGAATACGATGACTCAATTTTTGTTTATTCTTTTTCTAAACTCTAGTGTTCAGTAACTCGAAAACTATGTAGAAAATGAAATGTTGGAAAAATTGAATATTCATATTTAATACTAAAGAGTATGCTCACAAAATTTCATCAAATTCTAATAATTTTGGGTTTTTCTATGCTTTTAACATGGCAACATTGTTGTTGCTACCCTTCTTGAGTATTTTCGACAATTGGCACAGAAAAATGGCTGATTGCGAAATCGCCAGCCGAGCCGGCTGACTCTATTCGGATTCGAAGTCATTATGGATGAAGCAAATTTGTTATTTAATCGTCGCGGGTATGGCAGGAATTGAAAAATAAGTGATATGCGCGGGATAAAAATGATGGCATATAGGTTTGGTGTTTAGGAAAATAATATTGAAAGATGGAGAGTCGAAGGGCAGAGGAGTGGATGAAAATTACGTTGATGCGAATAATAAAGGTTTTTGTGAGTATAGTCCGTTGTGCAGGTTATGGTTTTCTCGGTCGTTTTCTCTCATGGGGGTCGCCGACGAAGGGTGTCCGTCGTCGGTTTTCCCATGCAGCGCGGAGGATCGCGCGAGACGGGGAAATGCCAAAGAATGAAAGAAGAGAAACGCGTGAGAGAGAAAAAAGGAGTCGCGAATAGGGTCTGAACGAAAATACGAGGGTAAAGGGATATAGTTGTTGACGGTGAACGTTCGGGAGGCTTGCCAAAGGGAAAGAGAGGGAGGACGACGGCGGGGCTCCTTGATTTTGGCGAGGGTTGCACCAGGGCCCGTCTCGCATTGATTTTCCTCTCTTCTCTCTTCTCCCTCCTCCCCGCTCGTCTTCCCTTTTTTTTCCCATTTTCATCCCATTTTGTCCCTCTCTGTCGTTGCCTCGCGTACATTATATGCTCTTTTCACCCCTTCGCCCCCGCCATCTTCGTCCAACCCCCCGCCACAGGCTCGCCATCATTTTCGCCGGTGCGTTATCCTCCGGAGTTTTTCCCTTCGCGGAGTGCGATATCTTCGGTAAGCCGGAGCCTCCGAGGGCCCAACGACCGATTTGGCGCCAGCGGGTGAAATGGGTCAAGGCCTGACGACGAGGAACCACCACCAGCAAGACCAACCGAATCGCATCTCTCCTCGCCATTCTCTCTCCCTCTCTTTCCCTCTAAGCTGTTCGGACTTTTTTATTCCCGAGTATCGCAGCCACATCTCCTATTTCCCATCCAGTATTACTTTTACAAGCCGATGTCCGTTTGACGATTGTTCGTCTTAGGCAATATCGAGGACACTCGCTCGCTACGATTTCACTCTGCCGATTCTAACCCAAAGCACTGCCTCTAACGAGCTTGAATTTTTAAGCGTCTCAACTCAACTCCATCAACTTTGTTCGTAATCCATTTCAAGGCCGTGCGCGGGCCTTCTCGTGCTCTTTAAAATACGAAAAAAGTTGACCGAGGCTTGCTCTGCTCGTGCATAAAGAATCTCGATTATTCATTAATTAAATCCCTAATTTGAATTAGGGCACATCGTAGCTTCTATGGATTGACACCAAATGGACAATTCTTTTTTCTACTGTATCTTCGTGTATCGATGATGGCTGTGTGGCGCGAGCACGTAAAGAGAAACAAAAATGATTATGCCCGTGTGAGGGTCGCCGGAACCTCGAGAAAAGGAAAAGGGTCTCTGCGCACGAAAACTATACTGATTTCGATTCTTCTAGCCCTCCCAAAAGGCTTCTTTCGTTTGTCCCTGGTATATATATGACCGCGCGGCATACATGCACGTGTGTTTTGTGTGTCGAGGATCCAAACGCAGCTTGCACACTCTTTTCATTGACTCGGAGTATATAGCCGCGCCCGTACACAGACCTAGCTCGATTTTCGTGGCCCTCCTTTCCAATATTAGTGCCATCGTCGTGCTACCGTCTTTCGTAATTCAACCTTCGCATTTCCCGTGTTTCTCTCTCTCTCTCTCTCTCTCTCTCTCTCTCTCTCTCGCTTTCTCAATCGAATCTCTACGTGCATAGAAATTCGATGGTTCAAAATTTCGATTGTCAAGCGACTTCGCCGTCCGTTTGTGTAAAATTTCCGACGGATATAGATCGTTGGATCATATTGCCGAGTTCTCGGTCCGTCTAATGGTCACAAAAAATAATAAAATTTACATCGAGAGTAATGTTGTTTGTGTGGAGCGGTTGCGCGCTCCTCAGGCTCATCCAATTTGGCTCTGACTGTGTGGAGGCCATTGATGGATTCCCTGATTATTCCAACTGTCGATCCATTCCGGAACGGCTGGTTCAAGATTTTGAAAATTTTACCACAATCTTGATACGGCAGGAAGACGAGGAAAAAAACATTTCGAAGCCGAAAAGTTTGGATGTTGAAAATTTTGAAAAAAACTTTTCTCTCCGATTTCGAATTTTTTTTTTTCTCCACAGAATTAAATCTGAAAAATGTCATAAACCATTTCCACTCGTTACATAAGAATTTTTAGTCTTGCGTTTTCCCTTAATTACGAGTCTTCGACGCTATCGGCTTACACACCCGTACAAATATTGTATATACATATTTCTTAGATGGTGTACGTTGGGTTTGAAGGCCAGTGTGAATCCAGCGTGATTCGTGATGTTTTACAACTTGTTAGTCAGGTAGATGAGGTGGAAGAAGGATAGAGGACGAGGAGGTTGAAAGTACCTCGTCGTGCTGACTAGTTGGACACGCACGATGCTCATGCTCTTCTATTATTTTTCGGAGCTCGCTCTCTTGCTCGGGACAAGTTTAATAGTGTCCTATGTGTGCGTGTGTGCGTGTGTGTGTGTGTGTGTTTTGATGCTCCCGAGAAAAACTTTGAAGGCCAAAAGTTAAGCCCGCTCTTGCTGCGAATCCACAATATGCTCGTAGCCACATTTTTTCTTTCTCCTTCATTTTTTCCTTCGTATTTTCTAACGTCTCTGAGCAGGATGGAGGAAGGCCAGTATAGAAGCCATTCGCAGAGCACCTGGGGGCATTAGTACTATGGCAACGCACGAGTTTTATGGTTTCCGGATCTGGCTTTGGATGCCTCTAACGTTTGTACCTCGCGGAGTCAAGAATGACGGATTATATTAGTGAACTAGCTCTCAGCGCGTGCGAACATTCGACAAGTTTCTTTCTCTATCTTTTCCGTCTTTTCTTCTACGAAACGCCCGGGCATTTGTATGGATTTAACGTTGGCATTATCTCGACGCTTTTTTGGCTTAATCGCACTGTTGAAAACTCAAGTTTTTACTGCGATCTACGGTGAGTCGTGCAGAGAGACCGCATCGGCGCCTCCGCGACTTGACAAATCAAGGAGCTTGGCCACATACGACACGATACGAATTTTATAGAATATTTAGTTATAAAACTCTTCAGCATCGAATACGATGACACCATTTTTTTCTATTTTTCGTCTACGATACAATTTGAATCTCAATCCTATGCTTATGCATGTAAACTTTAGCGATCAGTAACTTGAAAACTAGGCAGAAGAAAAATCTTGAAAAATTTGGAGATTCGTATTTAATACTGAAGTGTATGCTCACCAAATTTCATCAAATTCTAATAATTCCGAATTTAAGGAGGTTGGCTACATACGACAATATTATAAGAAATTAATAAAATTTGGTGACAATATTCTTTAGCATCAAATACGATGACACTAATTTTTTTCAATTTTTCGTCTTCATAGTTGTCGAATAATTTGAGTTTCCAATATACAAAAGATTTACCTGAATCGTATGTAAGCGAACCCCCTTAGTGTCGAATGACTCGAAAACTATGTGTAGAAAAAAAAAAAATTTTTATCTAAAAATCCATCAAACTACCGATGTTTGGATAGAAAAGAGGCGGAGAGTTTAACAACAATTGCTAAAAATAAAATTTTCGATAAAAAGTCTTTCGGAGATGGTTCGACACTGTGTTTCACGATTTGTTGAACAATTTTGCACAACTCTTTAGCCGAATAGACAGGAGGGTGTACGTTCGAGCTGTTGGATTTTACGCTAATAAGCAATTAAAATTGAGGCTTCTTTGATAATAATCTTCCGAAGGTTGGGCAATTGATAGAGCGGCTCAAGGGCTCAGAGGCATCAGATTTTTCGATGCATCACGCGCGGCAAAGCTCTCACCCTCTCGCGGTGGCTGTTGGAGAGAGAAAGAGTGCCAAAAAAAAAAAAAAAAACATCCCCTTCCCGCATGGATCTTCCTCTCCTGTACTTGATAAGCGTCGTCATCGTCGTCGCCGTCGTCGCCGTCGTCGTCGTCGTCGTCGTCAACGCAAGCCCGTGTACTCTTCTAATTTTCCTTTTTATTTTTTGCGGCTGCTTCCAACTTCTCTTTTCCTTTTTCAAGCGCACGTCTTCGAGCGCGCACGAAGAAGTGTTCCGCCTTTGTTGATCGCTCGCGTCACATCGCTCGACCGCGGGACCTCGACAGCCTTTGTAAATTTCATAGTCAGCTGCACGAGAGGCCGCTGCGCTTGTGTGTATACATGCCGGTTTATGTATTGACACGTGTGTATGAGTGTTTGAGGATTCGTTCATTGCCGGATCCGCGAGCAGCGAGAGGAAGAGCGAGCGAGAGAAAAATCGGGCATAACATCGCCACGGCCCTATTACACGTTTTTCTAGGCGATCGCCGCCAACACGATGCTCTCTATTTTTAGGCGATGGATCCACCGAAAAACCTGTAGCCTTCCGTCACACCCATGCCCTTATGCGCGCCGCAACACTTGCCTCAAACGTTGCATACTTCACTTCCGCGATGTCGCTTCGAGCCTCCGAGAAACCCGAAGAAACTTTAAACGAATCTCCGACTTTGATACTTTCATCTGCGTCATTGCTAATTGTACCATCTCGAGTTATGCACAGACGAAACTTTGAACGCGTTATCATTCATTTATCGACGTCGTCATCTGTCTTTGCTTCCTCCAGGCCATTTACTCAATCTATAGCCATTATTCCGTACGGTTTTGGCCTTGCACGCGCTTCCCGCCGCTTGGCATTACAAGATCCCATACGTACCGGCTGTCCAAAAAATCGCGTTGCAACGACCAAAACCTTAAGAATCCTCGAAATCAAACGTTCTGTAAATATTTTTTTTCCAAGCCCCACCTTTTCCATAACTCGCATCCGGATTCCTCCGAATCATCAACATTTATAAATTACATAATTTTAGAGAGGCTGGAGCATAGGGAAATTCGGAATTATTATGCAATTTCGTGAGCGTACTCTTTAATATATTTAATATCAAACTATTCGACAACTATGGGCATGAAAAATTTCAAAAAAAATCGTCTCATCGTATTTGACGCTAAAGAATATTATGACGAAATTTTATTAAATTCTTATTGTCGTATGTAGCCAACCTCCTTGAGGATGGTGGGTACACCCAACGACGTTGTCATGTTGAAGGCATAGGAAAATTCGAAATTTATTAGAATTTGATGAAATTAAGTCAGCACACTCTTTGGTATTAAATATGAATATACAAATTTTTCAACTTTTTTCTCCGGGCTAGTTTTGGACTAATTGAACACTAGAGTCTACGTGCATAATCATATTATCCCATATCATTGGCAAATGTAAATGAGAAATTTGAAAAGAATTATGTCATCTTATTTGATGCTGAAGAATATTGTCACGAAATATCATTTAATAATGCTTATAATATCCTTAAAAATGTATTTTGCAATGAGAAAGTTGGGGGCTCGATTTTTCGGACACTTTGTATGTGCATAAAGGAGACGAAGCGAGAGCGCGTTCGTTGCGTATCTCTACGCGTGTGAACACGCACACGCGTACGAATGTAGTCGCATTGAATTCTCGCAAGGTTCCGCAGAGAGTTGGGTTTTACGAAAGGGCCTACAGGCAAGAACCATCTCGCGAACCCAGTCGCCTCCCTCTGCTTTGCACACAGACACAGCAACTTAATGACACGGGTCACGTGGACTTTTCATAGCTTTGAATTCTCGCTATATGGTATAAGACATGGAGTGGCATATTTAGCGATCGAGAGAGAGACAGCGAGAGAACGTCGTAGGGCTATTGAGAATATATAAACAAAGAACCGAACCACCAATTCCACAAGATAACCCTTCTCCCCTGCATTGATGATTTTAACCAATGACATTCGGTGGCGATACTCCGACTTTGTTCTGTTCTTTCCGTTCTCACGAGATCGGAACACCATCCTCTAGAATATTCTGATATAAATGGCATTGGAAAAATTCGTATTATTGGAAATCCGAATTTTCAATTTACTAAATTAATTTCCATGGCTTATTGAAGTTGAACAATCATTATTTTCTCCCTCTTTCAACACTTGTTTCAACGAATAAAAAATATTACATTTTTTTTTTCATTAATTTTCATGACGATTCGTCGCTTATACAATTAATATGAAAATTTAAGGCATATATTTTTCAAATGACTTGAATTGAAAAAAGTCGTATTATCGTAAATCGGATTTTTTGATCGACCGAACAAATTTCATGGCTAAAAGTTGAAAAATGATATTTTCAATTTTTTTTTTTTGGCGCGAAAATGGAAATAATATTTGAATAATGAGTTGTTGCTCCTCCATAATGTACGTCAGCATAACTTAACGAGTGCTCTCGGGGTTTGTTTGTGTTGCAGGAAAAAAATTGAAATGTCCGTTCTGCGAGAGACTGTACGGTTACGAGACGAATCTACGTGCCCACGTGAGACAGCGTCATCAGGGTATAAGGGTATCGTGTCCGTTTTGCTCGCGCACGTTTACTCGCAATAATACGGTAAGACGTCACATTGCTCGCGAGCACAAGACCGAGTTGAGTCTAAAGGCTTTTCAGCAAGCGAGTCATCCGGTCGCGGACACGGTGCCGCAGTAAGCGGCACTTTGGATTCCCAGAAGCAAAACAAAAAAACGGTGAGCTGAAAGTGCAGAAAAAAAAAGGCAAGAAAATGAGGAACGACGACGACGACGACGACGACGACGACGACGACGACGACGACAACAAATTGCAAAAAGAAAAATAAATGAGAGGTAAAGAGAAAAATAGAGTTAAATCACGCTGGTTCTATCGCGCGGAATACATTGCCGTATAAACGCGGGATCGTGATCGATTTCACAATAGTGCAACGTTGTCCGTTTAAGAAACTAGCCAAGTTTTAATCCTGAAATTATTAGCAAATTGCGCTATAATTAAGGCTTAAGAAAAAATCGGAGAAAGAGAAAAAAAAAGCGTGACAAGTCCATAGCCACGATTTGGTGAGCATTGGAAAAGTGTTGTGGATTTTTGTTTTTCATATTTTCCTCCTCCAGAGAAGGACGAGATTTTGCAAAAACGCGGTAACAAAAATCTACCTTGCGACTACTACAGTTACCTGTGAACTAGCAAGAGTACAAGCGCTCCCTCCCATCCACCCCTGACCCATTGGTAAAAAGGTCCCAAGACCCGTGCGCTAATAAGGAAAAGGAGGATCAAAGGAAACGGAGCGAAATTAAATATTCCGGTTGAACGTCGTTTCTTTGGCCGAATAGTGTCGCTGCTGGAAAACATAAAAGAGCTAAATAATATAAATGAAATAGTAGACGAGCCCGGTGGAGTGAAGAGGCGAAATCGAGTTCTATTTTCCTCAGGGCAGCGCGTTCTTCGCTTCTATTCCGGCTGTGACAGAAGTAGCAAGAAAAAAAAACAAACAAACAAACAAACAAAACGAACGAATGAACAAAAAGCGAAAAGCAATTGAACGCAAAAAATATAGAAGGCCGTAACGACAGCATTAAATAATATCCACCGCCTCGTCGATATCTTGTTCAAACTTGGCGTGAGAAGAAAAAGAGCGAGAAAAAAAAAACGAAAACAGCTAAAAAAATCGAGTCCGAGAGAATTCCTTCCTCATCCCCTTCCCTGTCCTGGCCCCTTGACGCCGCCCTACGAAAACACGCTGCAAATCACAAAACTAGTCAATGAAAGTGCAACGGTCAAGTAAGGTTTATTAACGCTACTTTAACAAACAAAAAAGTAATAATTAAAGGAATAAAAAGAGAGCGAGACGATAAAAGAAGAAGAAAAGGGAAGAGTAGCAGAGAGAAGAGACGGGGGGGAAACCGTGAGCTATCGGGTGTGAAGAGTGTCAACAAGTTAAAAGAGAAGCGTCGTTAAGCTTGTGACGAAAAATGATGAGAAGAAGATCAACGCTGTTTTAAATGGAGTGAAGAAGCAAAAAAAGGAAAATAAAAAAACAAATGAATATAGCATTATTACACAGTCATGGAGGCGTATGTGTGTCCGAGCGATTATAAATGTGAGAGTATGAATGGCAAGCCGAGATCGCAAACAAAAGAAAACAAAACAAACTCAACTCAGGTAATTGATGAAATTAATTGACGACAGTTACAAGAATTTCTGTTTTCTGTTTTTTTTTTGTTGTTAATCACTCGCGAAAGTTGCCGCGATTATTATTATTATTTTATTATATAATAATTACTGTGGAATTATTTTATAACCATTATTGTAATTATCATGATTATTATTATCGTTATTATTATTGCTATTATCATTATTAATACTACTACCACTATTATTATTGTCATTATTATTGCTACATTAATATTATTATTCGGATATTTTTCAATTTTCTTCATTGTTTTACCTCGAGCATTATTTTCTTCGCGAGTAATGAGTAGCAATAACCTTGAACTAACCGTGCAAGGTAAAGTACAGATATACGTAATTAAAAATAATTGA
>JAPYYS010001455.1:0-37916 GCA_030522525.1 Campopleginae sp. 14b
AACTTTGGATTTAGTATAAGCGGGTCGAAGTCCATGAAAGTCATACTTGAATTGGATCAAAAAAATTTTACCATCATAATAACTGCAAATTTTCGCTATTTTTCTCGGGTTTTTTGCAATTTACTCATATTTTAAAGGGCTTACAGGCTAAGCAAACTTCGGATAAAAATTTAGCGGATCGAAAAACATGAAAATCATGCCTGGTCAAGATCCACAAAATTTTGTTTACTGCCAAAACTTTTTTATTGTCGATTTTTGCAATGTTTTACGGTTTTTCGAAGTTTTCTGGAAATCTAGGAGGTATATTGGCCAAACTGACTTCAAATTCGGATTCTGCGGGTCGGAATCACACTATTTTTTTTTTGTATGCCGGTGAAATTGGAACAAAACTAGACAGCGTTACCTGGGGAAACTCATAAACTAATCAAATCGACTTGATTTTTTCATTTCAAATGATCGAGTCATGAATTACAACCGGCACCTTAAAACAATATATTACGCATCTAGGGAGGAAAAGTAGACTACTTGTAGTAAATGTAGCAACTTCGTTCAGCGCAGCGGCTCGAAAGC
This sequence comes from Campopleginae sp. 14b, assembly GCA_030522525.1. Lineage (NCBI taxonomy): Eukaryota > Metazoa > Arthropoda > Insecta > Hymenoptera > Ichneumonidae > Campopleginae sp. 14b. Next base: position 571 of record JAPYYS010001455.1, read on the forward strand.
TGCTACTTTCCGGCCGGAGGGAAGAAATATACTATGTAATATACTATTTCTGCCCAACGTTGCCGGAATGCGGCAACTTCGTTTAGCTCAGTGGCCCGAAAGTTGCCGCGGTGTTCCGCGTTTTCTGTATTTCTCTGTGTATCGCGACAAGTATTGATCCAGTGTTCTTTTCATAGTTGTTTGAGTGTCGCCTAAAAAATGAGTCATACAATCCTTTGATTCCAAGAAAACAAGGAATTAGACGCAACGCGGCGTCGGTCAGATTCTTGAGCTACCCCTCTGTTAATTCGTGATGGTGTGGCACCCGACGGGTGCGGTCCTTTCTGGATTGGAGCGTTAGTGAATTTTACGATGCGTCGCGCCTCTCGGACAGTGCGTATCTTTTGACCCAGTGGTCCAGTGGCCGTGCAGATTCCTTCTATGGCTTGAGTGGGGGCGCCGCGATTCTTCTAGTCCTTTGGTCAGGTTGTGGGGGTTTCGTGTATAGGGGCGGTGCATAGCTTATGATTATTCGTTCCCTTATTGGCCAAATAGCAATTATACTAGACTTACTCTAAGGATTGCGTCGATAGTGTTGATCTGTTCGAATTTGGGGTTGGAAAGGCGTATATCTCGATTTTGAGCTAAGATGTAACACAAGTTCAATCTTTTATTTTCCATATTGCAATATACTTATTTTGATTTATTCAACGAAAGTAGTGAAAATTATTTATTTATACAACATCACCACCTTTTCTCAATTCCTGTTCATCTTGGACATTCTTGAGCCAATTGCAGAATAAGGTAAGTAATGAAAGTTCTGTTATCTTTAATTATCATTATTTCGGAATAAAGTAATTTTACAGTGTTTTATAATCTTTTGTTGGTCAATCAACTTCCATCGTGTCACGCGTTATCAGTTTCTCTCATAAATTAATTCAGAAAATAATTTCAATTATGAGGAAGAATCAAATTCAGTGGTGTAATATTAAACGTAATAAGATCAGAACACACTCTCCAGGACATCCTGAGCAATTTCCCGTGAGGTTAGGCTCGAAAAGGCCAAGTGTTTCACCGAACAGGGTTTTCGAGAAACGTGGCTCTCCTTGACCGAGATGAAATTCATTGGGTGGGACGTAACACTAATCCAACCATACCCCCAAAGCACATTGACATTATAAAATGTGGAAAAAAAAAATTCCATCGTCACATAGGTTCCACTATAAGGAAGTAAAAACGATCGTTTCATTGTCCTGAGCGCAAATATTGAATGATGATGTCAAGAAAAATCACAACTTTGTTGGATTCCAACGATGCAAACTTGAAAATCGTTTACGATCGAGACTTTGGTCCAATTATCGTTGGTTCTCGAAAAACTCATAAATTTCAATGCCTCGAGGTATCAATAAGTATGCGTCTCTGTCATGAAAGTTGGTAAATTCCATTAGAAGCCGAAGCGAGTGTCGGATTTCCTAACTCGGAGGCGGTGCTTCGAAAGCAAAAAGCTCGATTGACATGCCGCGCATGGAGAACAAAACTCTGCTCGCGTTCGCAGAGTGTCAAGTAATCGTAAATTAAGTTACTAATTACTGCATGGAGAGTTGTCGATTCGCTCGGGGATCGAAAAAACTTTTTTTTTTCGTTGTTTTTTTTTTCCAACCTTCCAACGGGCACGATACAATGGATGTGCCTCGATTCGTCGATAAACATCGTGAAACTGGTTCAAAATTTGTCTCGCATTATTTCGAATATCAACAATCTCTGCTGTTGAGTATCGTATCGAGAGATCGCACAGAGCATCGACGAAACAGATGAAAAACTCCCTTCTCCTCTCTCCTCCTTCTCTATGTAATTAGTTACGCGCAACAATGGCGATTTCCGTTCCAGTGTCTACAAACGAAAGCAGGAAAAAAATCCTGATCTCGAATCGTATTTATTCGGGCTTGAAGACTAATTGGAGTCAAGGCAGAAAGAAGGAAAGGGAGGAAGAAATTGTGCTCCAAGTGTTTCGAGACGTAAGATCAATCGTAAATTCCTTTGAAAGAAACTGCACATTAATCCTAGCCATAGCCGCCATACGTGTCGCGCTGTACAACGCGCGAAATACGACATGTTGAATTCTTATTTAGATAAGACCATTGTTGGTGAGATTCTTGTTGAATATTTGGTCAGGAGAAAAGACCGATAATTTTCGATCATCCAAAGACAAAATCTGCATGAAAATTCCAACTAATGGACTAACTAACTAACCAAACAACTAACGGAAAAACGTATTTTCCTTATATTTCAGTCTTATTTAATATAATAGAGGATCGAGTCATTACTATATAAGTCTTGATTGCGACTGCGTGAGTCGTACAATTGCGGATTGTCATTGGAGCTGAAGTGGGTGAAAGACGAGCCACCTAAGTAGTTACCAACCGAGAGAGCAAGCGAGGGAGAGGGAGAGAGGGAGATAGAGACGATAGAGCACAATGCCGAATGTGAAGTCGCATCACTAAATGGTTTTTGAATGGCTGCTTAATAGGTGAAAGTTGAGGCGATGGCGGTTGTTGCGGGAGGCCGGCTCGGGTCAGGGATTGCTACGAGAGACGAGAAGCAGCGGGTAAGGTTGTCAGCAGAGCGGCAGCGCGCGAGCTTTAGCGACTACGAGATGCTGCGGCGGCGTTTCTCGTCTCGATGCCCCCGCACCACTTTGTTCTCTACCGCGAGTTCAACTTTCCTTTGGTCCTTGATACTTCAGCTACCGACAGAAGGTTTGTTGATCGTGTATCGATTCGCCGGAAGCTCCGCCGCTGGGCAATCTTGCCAGGAATAAGCCAAGTCGCGGAGGTGTGCATGGCCGTCGCAATAATGCCCGTCGATACAATTGACAGCTGCTCCCAATGAGATTAATTTGCTGGAGCAAAGATCGAGCATTAGCTCGTGTCCAGCACAGCGTATCAATGGGAAGGAATGATGATGCAGCAGTCGATCTCTGGAGGAGCGTTTATTGTTCGAAAGCAGGTCGAGGAGCACGACGGGCTGAATTTTCTACAAACGTGTTGATCGAGAAAATAAACTTTGAGAAGCCCCGATGAATTAAATCATTCAGAGGAGAATTCGATGCTAAGAATAATTATCATCGGCTCATTACGTCGCTCAAACGAATGCACCAATTATTTACTGCGCCCTACTTGGGCGAGCAAGTTTTTCTCACCCCGAACTCGAATTACCCGAAGAACGAAAGTTGAGCTGAGAAGGAAAAGAAAAACAAAAAAACAAAACGGTTGCTCCAGTGACGCAGAACTAGACAGTCATGAGTATAATCTCTAAAGACCGAGTCCGGGTACTAAAAAATTCGTCGAGAACGTCCAGCCCCTAAATTCCCGCTTCCATTATGCATTTTAGAGGTAGGCCAGCTCGTGAAGAGAATGTTTCTTCTTTGCACTTTTGTTATAAATTAGACCAACAAACGAAAAGTTGAAAAATAACGTGGACTCTCGTTGTCTGCTGTGCAGGGCCCCAGGGACCCAAATAATTTCAGTTTCTTTGGTACTCCCTATTTCTAGCCTTGGAACTTGGAAAATAATGTTGAGAGACCGGAGGGGTGATTTTTGGAATGACCGGATGCTGCAACGTCATTGGGCAATCCACGTGGACAAAAGGTTGTTTGCAGCAGGTTTCGGTAATCGCTTCGAGCATCACCGTAAAGACTTGCCCTTACCTTGCACCAAGAATCCACGTGTTATTTATTTTTACGATAACGCTTGAAACTCGACGTGTTGTGTACGTGACTGTGTGTGTGTGTGTGTGTGTTTCTGATTTTCCGACTTTGGCGAGGTCAGTGATCTCGGAGTATCTGCGATAAAATGAGAATAACGAGGGCAAGGGAAAGAGATAGAGCGAGAAGATGGGATAAAGCTGGCTGAAAATTTGAGTAGAAATCCCCGACGGAGCGAGGCTCTGTGAAATTCAGCTTTAGAGCAATTGAGTGTGTACATGTTTCTCTCGTGCAAGCGCGATACGTATAGCTGCTCGCGTACTTAATTATTATGTAGATGGAATTTTGCTCGGTCGTTGAGAAGATAAACCGACACCGCGTAGGAATCCATCGGAAGGGTAAACGTCCGCGTGTGTGTGTGTGTGTGTGTGTGTGCGTGTGTTTGCGTGTGTGCAGTGTATTTTCCGTGCTGGCCTTTTTCTCTTGAAAGGAAAAATCTGTCGGGGATTTCAGGGGATTTTCTCAGCATTCTTCATTTTATTTTCTCTCAACTTGTTCCTCGTACATCATCCCCATGACCGAGGCATGTGTTTAGTCTCGGCGACGAGCATAACACTGCCGACAAGAAAACACACAATTTTCCATTGAGCCTGGTTAATCTTGATTTTCTTGCGCACTCGGATGATCGATATGTCGTTATGGAATAGCAGCTTTTATTGATGGAAGGCAAACGAAGCAGCGTTATCCTCCCCATCGGCCGGCAGTGCGAAGCGACAAACTTGGCCGAAATATCTTTTTCAATATGTCGTCGTCGACGCATCGCGGCGTCCAATCTCACTCTCGCAGGAGTCTGCCTTGTGTGATATCCTTGTGGAACGATGCGATCATGCTGCGGGAGAGTATCGTCGAGCTGCTTCTTCGGGGTCTCACGGCCAGATAAAATTTACGTGGGCGTAAAGGGATAGACGCGGCATGGAAATATAGAAGAAGGAGGAAAAGGCCAAGAGGGCTCTTGGCCTGTTCGTCGGACCAGAACAAACTCTGCACCTCGATAACTCGAAGCAAACAATCGAGACTGTGACACGTTTCAATCTATATAGGTAACGCACAGTCTCCACAGTCCAGCATGCTTGTCTTTAATTGTATATAAAAGAGAGATAAGATATATAATGGATCGTTGGCCAGCAGTTCAGTCGTTCAACTGGAGTTTAGTTGCTCTGTACTTTTTCTATTTCTTCGGCCAAGTTTTTGCTTCTTAGAACGTAATTTAACTTTGCTTCTGTTCCCAGTGGTTATCCAACTCTTAGTCAAATAAAACAGACCATGTTGAAGTTTGGATCGTGGAAATGCAACGAAATTAAGTCACTGAAATTCGCTACCTCGAGGTCCAACGAAAAATATCTTTTTTATTTATCGCTTGTTCAATTTCAAAAAACCATGCGCAAACTTTCGTGCCAATTTTCTCATTGGACGATAAAAAAAAAATCGTTTTATTCCCCTGGAGAATTTTGGAGTGGTTGCGACGATAATTGAGAAACACCGGAACAATAGTTACGTTTTGTTAAAATATTTGTTAAACGTCGACGGGGATCGCACGGCGTACCAATAGGCGGGTTGCGCGAGATTTTGCCATTAGCGCAACTTATTGGCGTTAAGACAAGTTGCGTGAGATTGAAATTTTTGTTTGAAAGACGGCAAAAAAAAACGAGATCGAATCGTGCAAGTCCAAGGATCGCGAGGGCGACAGCGTAATTAGGGAGAACGGAATCTCGCTTGATTCGAAATATCGTTTTTTTTTTTTTTCTTGAGCAGACCTCAAGATTCTTATTGAACGTCAGGAAAATAGAATCATTTTTTTAAATCCGAGCAAGGATAAATGGTTACGAAACTTTTCATGGCTTTCGTAGAAATATTTTGGATTTTGAGCTCGGGGAGTGGGGAGGCCGACACGCGCGCCTTTCGGTCATCGTATAATCTAGTATTCGTGAAACGCGCGCGTTACCGATTCAGCCGATAGATACGTTTATGATAATTGCAGAGAGTAATATTCTATTTCCATCTGGTGGGAAGCCCCAAACGACGAAACCTTTCGATGCTTGAGGTTAATGCGGTTTAGCGATGGATTGGGTACTTGATATTCAGCACGCTCCTAAGTACACCATCCGAGCAAACAATGCCAATAGAATACAGTTGTCAATCGAGCATAATCTCAACAAGCGAAATAGTTATCGACAAACACCCACGAAGCGCCGTGGCCCTTCAAATCCAACGAAATTCCGTTTCTTCTTCAGCAGATCTCAAGATTTTCATTAAATATTTGTTCACGACACGATTAAACGATTTTTTATGGATCCAAAAAGAAAATCTGTACGAATATTTTCATGGTTTTTGAAATTGGAAAAAAATTAATGTAACAACGTAATCTTCAGTGAAACTCAACGTAGTAAACTTTATCGTCATAGAAATTGATGAAAATAGTCATGGTCTCAAAAAACGAACAAAAAATCAATATAAAAATGTTTTTTTTCGCTGGACCTGAACGGTGCTAATTATTATTTGAGCGTCAACTTTGAGGGAAAAAAAAATCGAGCTTGTCTCGCCTCGTTGTAAAACGGTAATGGTGAAAACCGGGAAAGCCTTGTGTTGCTCGAAAGCCAAAAACAAAATGCACGTAAAAATGATAAGAGGTAAGAAAAAAGAAAGAACCGCGAGGGAGCCTCGAGCTTGAGGCGCACAAAAATCAAGTTCGTATCAATTGAATTGACAAATGGTGCGTGAAAGTAATTTACGAGCTGACAATCAACTCGAGTGATTCGGATACAAGTGGCAGCCGTAGGGAGAGAAGGAAGACGAGTGACGAGGCTTCGACGAGCGACTCCGGATACCGAAAAGGCGTCGTGTCTATTTCCGCTAAGGATATATATGAATATCATCCTTGCTATAAAGGGACACGCGCGCCTGACAGACTTTCATATTTGTTAACGTGACGAAATAGTTTTTTTATTCGCCTTGATAAAATTAGACGCGTGAACATTCCGACATAAGGGTGTGTGTGTGTGTGTGCGTTTGTAAAAATAGTTGAGTCTTCGAGTCGAATTTCTCGGAAGTATGAATCGTGCTATTGCGGGAGTATAAAAGTAACAAACGCGTATTATAACGATATGGGAAAAAATGATGAGTACGCTCGAGGAGGATATGCGGAATAAGGTGGCTTTTAATATCGATCGATAACCGGGCCATATATAAATTGCCGCCGTTCACCGACATTTTTTCCACCACCGCGTTATATCAAACTAATTGAATTAAAAAATCTTCTTGTCCGCGACACAATCGAATGAAATAAAAATGAGGGAGTGTCTGTGAAAAAAAAAATTGAACAATGAAGCTCAAGGTAAACGCGTGCGATCATAACTTCGGAATCTTGACAAAACCGCAGAGGCGTGGGCTCTTTAGTAAAAAGTCGTCGATACTCGCGCATCAAATATCCTCACGCAAGTTTTTTTTTTTTGAAGGGAAGTGTTTGTTTTTCTCGGCGATTGTCATTTTCAAGCGCAAATACTTTCGTTTGGGGGAAAAAAAAAAAAAAAAAAAAAAAAAAAAAAGAAAAAAGAGAGAGAAGAGGGGGAGGGGGAGGAGAAGAGGAGAGTAAACGGGGGGGAGGGAGAAAGGATGTGCATAAAGACGGTAGAAGCGTGTAGTTGGGAATACTAGAGCGCTGAAAGCTGCGAAAATGGCGAATGCACAAGCAAAGTCACCGCAAATCGCCTTGATCGACGATGTAAACGTCCTCTCACCTCTCAGGCTAGAGATCTCGTACGATCATCCCAGGAGTCATAGCAAAAAAGGAGCGAAAGACCCGAAAAACTATGTGCTCTGCGTTATTCAACGCGCGCGCGCGAGCAGCAAAGCGCCAACGAGCTATAGTATTCGGGTGCGGGTATAAATAAATAATGGCTAGTATTAACGAAATGTCCTTTTGCGAAAAATGCAGTATTTTTGTTTGTTTTTTAACCCACAATTATCCTAAAAGAAATCATACATCACCATCAATTTCGAGAAGGGAGCGGAGTAAAAAAAAAATTAAGTCGACATCCGCAATATCGCTCGTTGGCTCGATTTTTCACTGTTTTTTTTTTTGCGTGGCAGCACTCGACAGTTCGCAATTGTATTTGATTTTTCGCGTTTTACGAATTTTTCCTTTTAATTTTTCGCAGAAAGACGTTTCGTAAATATTAACGCCGATTCGAGGCGCGTTGAGCTGAATAATTTTTCGCAATTTTGCTCGAGTCCGCGGTAACCCTTAAGCCAGCTGATTTATTGGCTTTTCCGAGACTGGAGCACTTTGGAAACCTACACAGGATGATAAGGAAACGTGTGCTCGATGTGCTTGTCATAAAATAAAACGGCCGCAATTTAAACGCGATCAAATAAATTTTCATTAATGCGGGAATAATAAGTCGGGCTTCCGCGCGGAGTAAAGTTAGTGGAAATTCAGAAAATAGTGAATAAATTATTCATTCTTTACTTTTATCTGTTTCCCTGTGTGTGTGTGTGTGTGTGTTTTTGTGCCTTATTGGGCGATAAACGACAACGAGAATCGCCACAGAGAATCGCTTAGTTCGCCGAGAGAGCGAGTTCGCGGCCCGTTCGGTCAGATAAGCTCGCGGGACAATCCAAATTCGTCATGGAAACTGTATCGAACAATTTTTTCATCATCCTCTATTTGCTCATTTTCGTAATGGCAATATCATGCGGATCTGCCGATAGTAAGTAATAAAACAAAAATTATTCATGGGAGCAGAATGAATTTCGGTTGGGAAAAAAAATGCCATTTAAAAATTGAGCAAAACTTGATGAAAAATAAATTCGTGCTTGATCCTCAGAAGGCGAGGCTGCGCCAAGGAGAATACGAGAAATTCTAAATCCTTACAATTACCTAGGAGTATCCTTACAATTGTGAAAATTGGTAATCGCTAACGACCCCTTGCTCCGATCGATAAATACCGTGATCGGTCACGGTATTTCATTTTCCAAATTTCCACAAAAAAAGATGTACAATCAACACAACAAAAAAAAGCAATGAGAAGTTGTAATAAAAACATCAACGGATTTGGCAATTAATAAAAATGAATTTGGGCAAAACGCAAAATTCGGAGTTTTATATTTTCTCGCGCCTGCTGCGAAGTAAAATTGACAATTTATTGTTTTTTTCTTTTTTTTAATTTAATTTCCATCGGACTGACCTCGACGACGTCAAGATCCATATAAAAAATACGTTTTTCTATGTCCGTTCAATGAAAAAAAAAAAGTCTTTTTTTGAAAATTTGACAAAAAAAAATATACTTTTTGATTTTAAAAAAGTTTTTTTTTCATTTCAGCTTCCTCATAGAGAAAACTTTGCGATCGTGCATCTTGAGCAGCATAGACTTTGAGCACACCTTGAGGAAGTAATTTGCAAATTTTAATATGCAGCTTTTTTTCTATTTCCATTGAAATTGTGTAATGTTGAACAAACTTTTGGAAAGTAAAGAGGAAATACAAACTGATACGCAATAGTTCACAAAAATCGAAGAAATTAATGCGGTTGGAGGACGATTTTTCGAAAATCTCAGGTTTTCATAAAATCCGAAAGATCCCTAAATTTAATACCAACCGTCCTATTATGATAGTCTATTGGTCGAAAAAACTTGGCAATAGATGTGCAATAAATGTGAAAATTGGCGGAAATCAGAGGGCGTTAACACCCTTTTTTTGAAAACTTCAAAATGCTGTAGCATCAGTTTTTTTCTCTAGAAATTATGCGACAAAATTCTCAGAGAATCAAGAACAAAATGGGAGCCCTGTCGTTCATCGAACTATTCTTGAGTTATGAACGTTTTAATTTTACAGTGCCAGGACACACACGCGCGCACATCCGGGCATTTTTTCTGCATAGGATTTTTCCATGTTTCTTGAGACATGAACATTGAAATGTGGGGGAAAAATGGTACCTAGCTTCCTTTATGAGGAAGCAAAAAAGATCGCACCTAATAATGAAGAAGATGAAAAATAAATGGTAATAAAAAAGACAAAAACTCACGTGTGACATCATGAGTGGGTAATCCTGAGTCTCGTAGAGTAAAAGAATGACGACGAGATGAGCGATGGAGAAAATGATACCAGCGATGCAAGCATGACGAAGTCTTATCGGCAAAAGTGCATAAGACGTGTAGATGAAGAAGCAGACGGCCCAAACGGCGGCGAGTGGTCCACCGGTGCGTAATTCTTTGCTCTTGGCAATCGCGTTCGGCGTCGTCAAAGATTCGTCCCCGTCATCCTCGAGCTCATCGATCTCGGTCAAAGATGCTAAATGTATACTCAAAGTGATCTGGAGCGCTAGCAAGGTCACGAGAACGGCACCGCTAATACTGGCCAGCCAGACCTCGTTCATTCCCGGTCGCGAAATCGTTGCCACGAGAACTGTAAATAATCGATAATCCGCCATTAAAAACCAACCCCAAAAACCAACATCAATCAATTATCCAATCGTCTTTCAAGTGTCAAGGTCGTTTTCACCCTTTACTTTTTAAACTATATCCGATTTATCATTTTATTGCGGATTTTTACCATCTCTTGCCAACACTACTCCCCTCCCCCATTATTCCCGACACTTGACTCGTTTCTTGGAGTGCCCCTCTAGATTGTTGCCACAATACCCATACCCAATAGGGCCAACGGAAATTGTGAAAAACCTTATTGCTCCCTTTTTTCTTCATTTCTTTCACTTATTTTATTTATTTAATTGTGTAATCATATAGAAAATGTTGATCATACCGGCGTAAATGGCGATGCAGGCGACGATTGTAATAGCGAGAAAGGAATTTTCCGATTTCTGAACGAGTACGAAGAGAGGCTGTTGGTTGAGGAAGATCAAGCGGAGTAAGAGGAGTAGACCGAGCGCAACGGCCAATCCTGCCAATAGGCCCAATACGTGTATCATGTTACACTGATTCATTCGAAGAAAGTACCGTTGATATAGCATCTCCACCTGCATTCAACATAACAAATAAATGTCAAACGGAATGCGAATTCAAGTTTCCTCGATCCTGAAAAAATAAAATTGTGGCGAAAATTTATGGATGCTGGGTCGGGAAATTTATTCTCGATTTAAAAAAAGAATCAATTTAATCGCTCCGGAATTATTTCCAACCTTCTGATTTAACTGTTGAATCGTAGATCGTCGTGTGAAGAATGAGAAAAATTGAAAAATCGCGCACCCGAAGAAAAGCTCGTCAAGTTCGAGTCGATTTTATTCCGAAGGTTCATTAGCGCGAATGCGCGATTAAATGCGATAAAGAGCGTGATTCGTGATATACGCGCAAAGAACAGCTCGAGCTTGATAAACGCAGCAGCGCAGACGGTTCGCGGAGAGGTGTGTGATTTGTAATTAAGGCAGGAACGAGGGCTCGAGAGGTGAAAAATACTGAGAGAGTCGCGGGAGCGGGCAAAGTATGCGGAGAAATACGTCGTCGGACAGATCTCACGCGGAAGAACAAAGAATAAAGTATTCCATATCGGGATCATTATTTCTCATTCTTTCCCACTTTTTTCAAAAAAATATTTCTTCCTTTTTTTAGTCCAGCGATTAATTTCGCCAACAAAAACGTTAATTCCCATAATCTTGGCGCTTCAATAGACGCGAAAAAAAGAGTGAAGAATAAGCCGGTGGCATGATAGGGTGGAAAAGAATCTTTGCTAACGAGGACGACGACGACGACGACTCGAAGCTCCCGGATTTTAGCGCGCGAATGCATGCTCTCTCTAAAAATCTAGAGTCTTTGACTGTGCGCTTCTTGATCGAGCTTCCTTGTGTGCTTCCTTTTCATATAGACCGCGAGGTACTCGTGAAATCGACGTCGTGACGTCGAGGTGACGCGGCCAAAGCTTCCTATCCGGAGCAGAGCACCCGAAAAGAATAGGGTGAATGCACTCTGCTGCTCTTAGCGGCTTATCAGCGAGGATTAGGCTAAATGACTGTACAGTCAAAAAAATAAGTACCGCCTTGTACCACCAAATTTCCTAAGCTGAGCATAACCTCGATTCACAATCTCCTTCGATTATAATGCAAAAAATAATTACTCTGTCAATTATAATTCAACTTTTTCAACCATCTTGAATCTTTTGATCGTTCAAAAGTAACGATAATTCTGTCTTTTCTTGAGCAAACCCCATCGGTATTATGAAAAACGTCATGGTTTTAAAAATTCAAGAAAAAAATTATAGAAAAATGTGGTTGGACGTTACCAACTTTAGGATCATAGCTTTTCATCTTCTCTTCAATTTTCGAGCATGAAAACTCTGAATAACCGAATTAAAAATGGAAACATAATTCTATTTCCAATTGATAACTATGAATAATAATAATAATAAATGGCAAATTGGCTCGAAAAAGAGGAAGAATCATGATGCTGAAGTTGGCAATGTTGGAGCGCAACGAAATAGTGTATTATTTTTATCGATTGATCTTTCAATTTTCAAAACGATTGAAATATTTCGCGCCGATATCTGACGAGGGCGATAAAAATCGATCGTTTTATTCACGACAATTAAATTTTCAATATCAACAATAAGCTTTGGCGAAGAAGAAAACGAATTTCGTTGCATCCAAACGATGCAAACTTGAAATTCGCTTGTAGGATCGAAAAAATGTTGGTATAAAAATTTGGCTCTATGTGGAAGCAGAAAATACATGAGAACGAATGATAGGTCGATTATTGTAAAAGGGAGAAAAGCGAATGCAGCTGAAAAAAAGGACAATTTAGTAAAATATAGTTTCGAAGCGGGTGGATGCTGGATGGGGATGTGCGCGAAAGTGGTGATAGGAGCAGCAGTCCGATCGAGAGAGCGCGGTATCGATTTATGGTCTGCTGCTGCTGTATAGAGTTGCCGGTCGCGCGATGCATTTGGTGCGCGGCTAGAATCCCTCTCAGAGTCTCTAGTGTAGTCTCTCGCATAGCCACATGGTGAAGTGGATGCGGTGCGGAAAACTCATCCCTGCGCTCGCCCGGCAAGGAGGGGGGGGACACAAGTGGTACATCGTACGACCAAAGTTTCGAGAGCTCATAGCAGCAAGCCACATGTATTTCTCCCTTATTCCGCCGCCTCGCTATTACTGCGTACAACATGTTGTACAACATGTTGAGCAGCAGAGGCTGTGTGCGAGTTAATGGGCGTGTATCGCGCGAGGGATGGCAATTGCTACGTTCAACAGCACCGGTTATGTGCTGCGGGCCAAGTGGACAAGTTCCTCTTTCTCACAACAAACCGAGCCGCGAACGATATGCGCGCTAGACGGTTAGAGGGTTATTTCGTGTCGTTATATTAGTTTTAACAACGAGTTTTTACGAGTTGGTCAACGTGGGCAGACCGCTGGCCCACTGCTTCTGTTCGGTTTTCCATTTATTTTTCGTCATCGCGAAAGTTGCCGTAAAAAAACTGATTTATGAAGAAGCAACGGAGCTTCTTAGCTCGATGGCGAGACCGACTTAATTTCGTTCGGCTATTTTGACAACGCGGGATAATCAAATTCCTGTGACTCAACGAGTCGAGGGCTTAATCGTGCCTTAAAAAATGAATATCCGAAACAATGAAATCCTGCTGATTTGAATTGAGCGCCGATGGATCAACTTTGAATGGAAACTAGCTTCGAGAAAAATTCAATAAAATTCGACACCATATGCTGATGCAGTTTGCATCGTTGAAATGCCACCAAATACACTTTTTTCTCTGTTTTTCAAATCCGGTTTTCAAATTTCGAAAGAATGTATTTTTTTGTTCGACTCCATAGCTTTCCATCCTGGCATTAATTTTCAAACATGAAAACTCATAAAAGACGCGATCTAAACCGAAAATCGTGTCACTTTTTTTTTAATTCAATAAAAACGAAATTTTTTCATCCCAAGTTTGCGGAAAAGCTTCCAAGAAAAGTGCAGCAGCAGTTTAACGTCTCAGGCTTAATTGTTTTGTTGAATAAAAAAAGCCATGACGATTTTCGTACCGATCAATATATAGCTGATCAACAAATATTGAATAAAAATGTTGAGCTCTGCTTGTCGCAGATAAACAGAATTTCGTTGGATTTCATGCGAGGATGAAAACTTGAATATCGTTGTTTCCGAGGCAACGACGTATACAAACGCGGGTTTGTTTTAAAAGCGCGGTTGATAGATCGATCAAGGCGAATATATACGACGTCGTTTTATTTTATTCGGGAGAGAAGAAGGAGCGGCGTGTATAGCACAAGCTGACACTTGAAACGTTAATTGCGTTTGAGGTTGATTCGTGATTAAACAGCAAGAGGAGGATAAACTTATTTTGGGGGTGCGCGCGCGGTGCGGATAGGGAAGGGAAGGGAAGGGACGGGACTAGCGCGAAAGCAAGGGCAGCGAAATTGCAGCCCGTCATCATTATTTAGTTTGAAACGTAAATTCTCGAGTATCTGATACGCAAGATGCGGCTATATATAGCCCCCTGGCTTGATCCCCGAGTTACGTCGACAATTACGCTCGCCCGCGTAACGTACGGCAGTCGGAGCGGGAGATCTCGATTACGGTATGCGTGACGAAACAGAGGCACCCGGAGAAAGACGCAGAGAAGGAGAGAGCGAGAGAGCGACGAGGCTGCGACTGGTGATGATGATGATGATGATGATGATGTACAGTTTGGTCCATATACGCGGCGGCGAAATAAAAGTCATTTTTCAGTGAGAAATTTCGTCGCGATCATACAAGATGGAAAAAGTATGAAATTTATTGGCAAGTATGATGAAAAATTGATTATGTCTGATCGATCGAATCTTTCGATCCTCAAAATAATGATGTCGTGGAATATCTTTTGGAGGAGGCTGTACGTCGAGATGCGATTACGTATAGAGTCCGCCGGGCGCGGTTACAGGGATGAGTGGCTGATTGCCGAGCAAGGGTTGACGATTAATTCGCGCAATGCGTGGGTTTAACCTTGCCAAGGTATAGACTCAAAGCAGCAGTGTTAAATTTCCTCACATATATGCCATTTCGGATTCTCCAATGGACTCGAAATTCCAAGCAAGGCAACAAAATAGTGCCGCAAGAATGATTAACAAAAATTTTGGTGGAAAATGAAAAAATGAGCAACGAAATAAAACTCACGGTTCATTGATTTCGAGCAAAAAACGAGGAAATACTGTTTTTTTTTCAATTTTCCACGAGCGAGAGTTCTCGCGTTGAACGGTGAACGCGGGAACTATCCTTCCTATATAGCTTGGCAACTTTTGGCGATAACTTAAATGCCAAATTTATGACCACGCACGAGTGCCGCGACTCGATCCTGGCGATTATTATTTTTTTAATTAGTACTAACCTGCAGATTTTTGAATCGATTTGACGAGCACAGAACACGAAGAAATCTCCTGAGTGCACATTTTCTGCCTGTCTGGGTCAGGCTCCCGTTTGACGCTGATTCAGCAACCATGTTTTCCTTGCCATCAGCCGTCAGGCTGCACACACCGAATTCGTATCCCGCCCCCATCTTCGGATAAACAACAAAAAACCAAAACGATACCCTTATACAAACCATATGGCACTCATTTTCTTTCCTCATCTTTTTTCAACGTCGAATGAAAATCCATCACAAATATTTTTACTCATCGACAATTATTATTGTCATTATAATTATAATTTTCATGAATTATTAATGAGGCATTATTAATGTTATTGCTCATTTCTAATTAATAGTACTAATTAATAATTATTAACAACCTAAATAATTAATAAAGATGATTTTTTTCTTTCATTTTTTCAAATCATTATTATTGCTAATTTTCCGAGGCCGCGGGTTGGTGTTCCCTTTGAAAATTGGCGTAACATTAAAGAGGCGCTTATATGGAAAAAAAAAAAGAGTGCAAGGAGCGTGACTTACGGTGACAATGGATGGCCGTGGAGCACCGGTAAAGTGTTCGATTACTTCCCAATTCGATTTTTTCAAGGGTGTGTGAGGTGTTCTCGGTGTGTTTGGCGAGTGTGGCTGTGAGCTCGGTGTACCCGCTCGAGAATTGGACTCGCGATCGAAAAGCAATGCGGTTGCGGGCTTCTTTCCATCGACGAGCTCGCCTCCGCTCGTAACATGTTGCCTCAGGCTTGCCCATCTTCTCGTACTCTTGCTCACTGGCCCTGTGATTGACCGAGGACCGAGTTCACCCTGAAAATTACAATGAAAGAACACACGTTAATTAATCGACGTTTTATTTTTTTTTTTAAATATATAAAATCCACCGAGATTGCAATTTTGTTAATCGATCATCATGCACTGAACAAAAATATATCTCTTCGGCAATTCGTCATTTACATCGAAATTGCTGTTCATCATTTGGCGATTCGAATTTTTATTTTTCTGCTCGGAAAAATAATTCTTACGAATCGCGTTTTTTAGGTCCTCGTCGAGACTGTTAGAAAAATCGATGGTCGCACAGAGTCTGTGATTTTTTCCGTTGACAGAGACAGAATGGGAAATGAAGTTTGTCAAGTTGTGAGCAAAAATCGTCAGCTTCTCGCCGGTCAAGTTTTCCGCCAAAGAAATGAGTGCATTAATTTTCGGCCATTTTCAAATCCAGTTTTTTTTCTCGAGCAAATCACAAGATTATTATTTTTCAATATTTCGTCCGGGCAATAAAACACGATATTTTTTGAGAATCCGAAAAGGAAAATCGGCCGAAAAATTGTCATGGTTTTCAAATTTAAACAAACGATTGTTATAAAAACGTATATTTTTTGTTGGAGCCGAGAGTCGTTGCCGACTCAATTGCGAAAGTTGGATCGAAATTTTATTAAAAAGTGAGCAATTAAAGTTTGAGTGCGTCTTGCTTGGGGTATTTTGAAACCCTTCGAGTGGCATAGTAAAATGACAATAAGTTGGGTGGCGTGACGCGTTGCTCAGGTCACTCCATGCTCGTTTTTTATTAAAGCTCGCGGCAAGATTGCGCGTATAAAGTGTTTTGTGAGCCAGTGAAGCTCCGGAAGAGTCTTATGTACGCGTCCGTACATACTTACTCTTTGGGCATGCAACGCAAACATATATAGTACAGCAGTGCGTGGAGTATTCTCGTTAATGTTGAGGAATAGTTGCACGAATCCGGAAGGCAGGAAGAAAAAACAACAACAACAACAAGAAGAAAGGGTGAAGGAAGGAGACGTTCTTTCCGGAGTCTCCTGCTCAGTTGCGCGTTCGAGAACGAATTGCCCGGGCTCAACGCGAAAAGCCCCCGGTTTCCAACGTTTTTTTCTCTCTTGAAATGCGAGGCCAACATTTTGACGAAAGTATTAAACTCTTGCTGGTCGTTCGACGACTGGGATGAGCCAGCAACTATTTATTATTGTGTCCGTGTGCGCTTTTGAAAAAGAGAAAAAGTAACTCGGGTTGAAAAAAAAAAACTCAAGTCTGGATGAATGCGTCATTACGAGGGACGACCGATCGTAAAGAATGTCAGGGGGATGAGAAAGTGATGAAAAAAAAAAAAAACACCGTCAAAGTCTAGAAAACTCGTGGGATCCATAAAAACAAAAGAATATATCAAGGGTGTCGATCTATAAAAGAAAAATGAGCCGACCGCGTCTAGTAAACATGCCGTCAGTAAGGCGAAGCCGCGGAAAAACAACACAAGCGGATAGGGGCTAGAAAAGAAGATGGAGAAGAAAAAAAAAAAGCAATAAGTTCGGCCCAAGGGAGCAGGCGACGGGAATGTGTAAAAAAATGAATTTCATTCTTATTTTTCAATAATATTGTCAATACCGCTCTAAAATCAACAATTAGTCGATAATAAAATCATATCGATCGTCGTTCATAACTATTTTCCCGATCGACTTATTTCCGAACTTGAACGAAAATTTGGTGGAAAAAAAAAACGAAAGAAAGACGAAATTATTTCGATAAAATTGCCCCTCCGTGTATCCCGATATAAAAAAAAAAGAATGATAAAGGCAAAAGCAGAAGCGAGTGTGTATTTATATAAGAAAATATATTAAGGGTGGCGAGTCGGTATTTTTCGGAATTTATAAATAAAACATAGGCTGCTCCGGGTAGAGTCCTTGAACCTCCCGTTTGTAATCCTTCTCCGCACCCTCGCGTCCGTTCTTCCCTCAGTCTACAAGTTTTTTTTTTTTTTTTTTTTTTTTTTTTTTTTTTTTTTTTTTTTTTTTTTTTTCTTTTTTTTTTTTTTCGGAGCCGAGGAGAGAAGCGACGAAACCCGAGGATTCTCAAAGCAAAGACAAATTTTCATATAAACTCTCATACATATTTTTATATGTATATGGTATATTCGGGGATCGAAGGTGGTACATGGCGAGCTGCACGCAGGGCCTCGGACGACGTTCGCTAGATAAATTTCGTTGATACGAATAAAATGAAGTTTCTACCAAATCTTGAAAGTTGAATTTCTTTTTCATCTGGCTTTCATTTTGCTTCGTATAAAGGCGAAATTCAATTGAATCCCTAGTCGGGTTGAAACATGTATGCCTTACCGCATAACACCGCGAAATTGGATAAGGCGGCCAGGCTCATTTAAAATTTGGCTCTCAAGGAAACCCGATCGGGCCCTATAATCGCAGCCAGTAATTTTTTTAACGATCATTTTTCTTTCTTCTTCTTTATTAATGAAAAAAATGGAATAAATAACCGGAGAAATGGCCTTGAACCTGCTCGGCCGACGAAAAAATTAAAGTTACCGGTAAATCGAGAAAATGTAATTAACTCTTCGTGGTGGTCACTCTGGGTACAATCCACCCGGTGACCAACTTGTTACGTAAATATCTCCTACTAGCTCCCGGTAATAAATGGTAGTGTAATCGTCATCTAACGAAAGTTTGTAGTGTTGATTGCGCGTTCGCGGCGATAAGTATTACGGGTTCGAAAATGGACTGGTTGGAATGAACCCAGTGTGACCACCGAGATCGGTGGCGAAAGTCTGACTGACTAAATCTCACTCAAAATCCTGATTATTAATTTTGCTTCGTAAAAATGATGAGGCAAACGTGTTAAAAGTTGTCTTACATTCCTATTGTCATGAGGCTGGATGATATTTTAGTCGAGGACTGAAAACATCATGAACTAAACGAATCAACTGGCGACCAATAGCGTGTATTTATTTCCGGTAGACAACCGGAAACGTCGATGAGGCCGAGCAATCCTCAACTCGCGCGCTACGCTATTGCTTCGTTACTTTGGAAACATCATTGAAATTTATGCGGGTCTGTAGACGAGAAAAATGCGTTTTTATTTTCTGCGGATGTGAAGGCCCCGTTTTTCTTCTTTTTCTCTGCTACGAATGATGATTTTTCTTTTTTCACAACTTGAAACGTACAAGAGCGTAAAGAAAGCCTCGCGAAAAATAGGAAAAATATGGTGTAAAAAAGCTGAGACTTGGATGGAGCCAGAAAATTTTCCTTGCCGAACGCAAGCACATCGCCCGTACCAGAGAGTTTTATCCCCATAAACCATGTCGCAAAAATAACCACAAGCTGGAAAAGCCACAAGGTGAATTATTGAAATAAGCGAAGAAAAGTTAACCTCGTAATTCTGAGAAATACAATTTGACCTTTGGGAAAGGAAAAAAAAAAAAGAATAATAAACCGAGCGCAACAGTAGGCGCGGTGCGTCGTCACATTTCCCTACGGATTTTGTTTATTTCTTCTCCTTCCAACGTCAACAAATTGCTTTTACTATTTCAATCTACGCATTCCGCTTGAAATTTATTTTCCTAAATATATCATCATTCATTCTCGTTCCTCTCGGCGAAACATGAATTTATTGAACCTGCCGAGAAAATTCTGCGTTTAAATAATCAACATTTGGTCGACAACTTCGGGGCCTTGTTGCTAAACGAATTGAGGAAAAAGCGTTTCATCAAGTTTTTCTCTCTTTTTCATCTAATGTCTGACCATTGCCAGTGAAATCTCGTTGATCGACCGTATTTCTTCTATTTCCGAAACGATCGGAGAAGTAAAAGGATTTATTTTTGCCTCGAGTAAACCGAGATGTAGCTTATTCGCCGCAAAAAGATGCCTCGAGTCTATATACTTGCGCAGCAGGCGGAACGTCGAAACACTTTTTTTTTTTTTCGATTGAAAAAAAAAAACAAATTCAATTCATTAAAAATCATCTTCAGGAGCGATTGCGCAATAGCATCCCGATCGGAGCTAATGAAAAATTCAACGAAAACAAGGAAATTCAATTTTTATTTTTTTGCAAACGCGAATGCGAGTGCAAAAACGTTTGAATTAGACAAGTTCACTCTTTCTTCTTTTTATACAACGAAAACAAAAACAATGAGGGCTTTGGCAAAAAAAGAAATGTAAAAAAAAAACGAAAAAAAAAGCTGTTTTATCGTGATGATCGGAGCGAATGGGTTTGATATGAGCGCGGAGCAATCGTAAAACCAGGTGAAACCATATGGTGGATATTTCAAAGCTCTTTAGCGCACGTCATAGCGCTCTGCGGCGGCGTGCCACACACGTCGACCGGGCGCGAATATATAAATATATGAAATGTTAAGGGGGATAGAGCAGCGAATACGAATGATGTATGAAAGTGTGCGGTGTCTGTCACGTGTTTTTTTCCATGTATATATCCTTCATCCGTGCAAGAGCTTTCCGTTAAACTTTTATCCCCAAAGCTTCGCGGAGGTTAGCTAGTTCCTCACGAGAATACAGGAAACATATACATACTTGAGAGCCTGCTGCTGCCGCTCGCTATTGGCCCCGTAAAAGCTCTTTTTTTCGTTCCGCGACCATGACGGAACGATAATATTTCTTGTACGCGCATAGCAGCTCTTTCATTCTGCTGTTACCGAATCGATTCGATCTCATCATTTTAATTACCCTTATAAAAATATTAAAATTAACTTTTTCTTTGAGCCTCCGAGATCACAGCTTCTGTAGTGCATCTGTGGGGTCAATTCGACCCGAGGCGTTTTTCAAATCGTTGTATTCCGGTGAATATGTATTTCTTGTGTCTTTGCCATTCGAAAAAGTAATAGAAAAATCGGAACTAGCACTGCATACAATATATTGTATGTTGCAATATTCACTCTTCTAACTTCTAATTGATGTAAACAGTCAATATATATACGGAAGATACTGAGAGTTGTTTCTCTGCATTGCGCATTCATTAATAAAGAGATTAATTAAAGTTAATCCACTGCGTGTACAATATTATTTCTTAACCCATTTTCAATATTGAAAAAAAAAAAAATTTACTACAACAATTTGAAAAATGCCTCGGGGCCAGATTGAGCCAAACGTGTTGAATAACGAAATATTAATGAAAAATAAGGATATTGTCGTAATGCCGTAATGTCGTAATTAAGCCGATAAAATGACGAGGAGAGGATTGTTGAGATAGGCCGTTGAGGCAACTCCCCAAATGTCGAAAATAATAACTTGCATAACAAAACCACGTAGTAATAAACGCCGCGAACAGACTTGACCTTCCCGAAGCAGTCGAGTTTCCTCGCCGAGACTTTATTTTAATTTAAAAAATGTCACGTCGTACGAGACGACCGACGTTCGCAACGTTCCGAATACTGTGCTCTTTGGATCCTCAGCATCCTCAGCAAATGTCCTCAGCAAAGCGGAATTAGCGTCATTTCCGCGATGCGTGTAGCAACGTCGCACGAAATCTATGAAAAGTTGTTAGTGAATCGTAATCCGGTTTTTAGCCTGCTGCTGGCATCGGTCCCGCAAAGCGAGTGTTTTGCGTTAATTCTCGGCTCGCTGGCTCTTTCGATTCTTTATGGGAACAAAAGAAAGACGATGCGAATTAAATTAACCCCCAAAATTCAGTGCGTACTTGTCCTAAAAGGATGAAAAGTTGAAGGAATATTTGGTGAATGTTGGAGCGTCATGGGCGATTAATGAACCGCGGTTCTGTTAATTTTCAGGGTGACCAAAAGTAGTTGGCCGCGTTGCCCGCGTTGGAACGGTTGTGCCGAGCGGTTACGAAACTCCGCGTTTGCGACTCGTCGTCGGGGCTCGGAGGACCAAAAGTATAGTATATGCGGAGGCGGAGGGATATCATACGGCATACGACAGGTCGCCCAGATGTCCCGATAATGTCGTTATCTATTGAAATATCATGTCCAGGAGACTTGGCAATTAAAGCAGGACACGACCTTAAAATCGATGAGGATAAACGCAACGATAATAACCAATCCGATAAGAGAGGCAACATAACGATTCATCTTTTCGAGTATAAAAACTTGATAATTGACAAGCCGAAAAAGCATCCAACGAATGAAAACATATTTTAGTATTTCGGAGGGTAACTAATTGAAAAAACAAAACAAAACAAAACAAAAATTCCCTTCGTTCACTTTGTATTTTCGATTTACTCGGTTAATTTCTTTTTCTTTCCGTCTGTTTTTTTTTTTATAACTTTGAGTTTAATTTGAAAAATTTCGTGTATAAAAATGTAAATAAAAAGGAGCTTGGGAGAAAGATCAAGGTCGTAGGCGGTGGATCTTTCGAATGCTCTCGAATAACACCTATAGAGAGAATCGCGCGACTCGGGTAGTCGACGACGCGAGAATGACGCCGTCAACGAGGACGCCGACGAGAGTCTAATCAACTTATCGCACGTTCCACGTAATCGATCGGCCGAGCAGAGGGTTGCTCCGCCGCGAGTTTGCACATAAAATTACTGCAACATCGCAGCAGCAGAGACCGATGCCGGCCCAACATTTTATTGTTGTTGTTGTTGTTGTTGTTGGAAGAATCGCGTTCGATAATAAATCAATCTTGCTACGGAATAACGAGAGAGAGATGGTTAAAGACAACGCAATTTCAAGTAATAATTTGACTTGAAAAATAGGGACGAGGAGCGTATCAATTGTGAAAAGTAATGAATTATCAAGTGTGTCGTGATAATTGAAAAAGTTACAACTTACTTGATGGCTGCGTCGACTGCCACGAAGGCTGAGTCGTTGGTTCCATTCTTTTTTCGGAAAGTCTGCGTCAAAGGTGTCCATTTCGAGGATATTTTGACTTCCGTCCGTAATCGAGGCCTTTGTATTTGTAATGTGGCAGCCAATGAGAGCCAGCTGCTGTTGGCGGTTGAGAGAGAGAGAGAGTTTCGCAATTATTTCATGGTTCCGTTGATTCCATTTGAAAGCTGAAACCCGAAAAACATCTATTTAGTAGAAAGTTTGCGAACGATATGATATTTTGAATTTTATACGATCACGAGAAAGTATTGAATTCCGCCGAATCGACGTGTCGATCGATCAAATCCTTTTGATTTTTTTTATCGGACCAAGTTTCAAGCCCCGAAAAAACGAAGAGCCGCGCGATCCATACAAAAAACACAAGTTTCGCTCAACGAAAAATCTTTAATGAATAAATAACGAAGGCATCGGGAGCTCCAATTAAAATTAAAAAATTAATTAAAGCAACATTTAGTGACTAAAACTTGAGTCGTACGATTATCCAATAATGGACAAAGTTATTGCGACAGGCATTTGGTAAATTTGTCATTTTCATCAAATGGATACAAATTTTCATTTATTTTTATCAATTTTTGCGCGCACACACACACGCACACACAAGTTTAGGGACATGATGAATCAACGAGGGCGACGGACGACTGCGTCCGTCACCAATTAAAATTTTCAAAGAAACAATTAAATGTTTAAAAGTTATAAAAAATTCTCACAGCGTTTCATCAATCTTTATGAAATTTCCAACAACTTTAGGGACTCGTGGGTTATATGAATTTACGGGGGTGCGAGCCAGGCGCGTTCGTATTACTCCTCTGCTGTTTCATCAGCCCTTGTTATCTTTTCCAACAATATTAATAATATAATGATAACAATAGGAACTACAATAACAAGGATGGATATTGGGAAAATGGTGAAGCAAGCGAGCGTGTCTGTATTTGAAAATCATTGTGGTCGCAGGCTCCGATAACAATTCCAAACTAATTTAATTGTCAACGTCGAACACAAAGTAACGATAATTGGCATCCGTGCAGTGGATTGTTTAACTCGTCGGGGAAGGCTGCATTTGGAAACATTTAACGCGCAGTCTGCATATGGGCTTGCGGTAAAAAAATTGCCTCAGAAGTAATAATATATATGGCGCGCAGCAGTCGCACGCGTGTTTGTATGTTCATGAGGAAATGTTGAACGTGACATGTTTAACGGGGAGGAATTACAACAACAAAAAAGCAATTACCATTTTTTCTCTCATCGCCGTGCAATTCAACTGATTTATTTCGGAATATAATTGCTACAAACGCATTTACGAGATTTCATTACTTCTCTGAGCCTGCTCAAACTGTTGGCCAATGTTTGTAGCTTGCCTTTCAACTCTTCTCAATGGAACGGAATTTTTTTTTTTTTTTTTCAGTTTCCAATGGCCGTTTGCTCAAACGGCCACCAACAGAAACTGCATTTTTTTTACAACCGCGAGTAATTTCCCATTACGAGTGAAAATTCTTACCATGTTGAAGTTTGCATCGTTGCAATGCGACAAATGAAGTTTTTTCGTTAGCAGAGCTCATCGAGATTCTTGCTCGATAAAACGATACTTTTTTTGAATCTAAATGTTTTTGAATTAAACGTATTTTCCGTTGGACCTCAACGGGATCCTTTTTTTGTTTCATTAAAATTTCGATTCCGATTCCGTTACGAGAATGTTTCTCGTGGGAGACAAAAATGGAGGGATTAATTGTAGCGAATATTTCGGACTCGCGGGATGATGTTCGGATGTCGAGGTGGATTCGTGGGAAATATCATGGAGCGAACGAGTCTATATATATGCGGTTCTTGGGCGATTTGGGTCAAAGAAAAGGCGCGAGGCCGGCTAAAATAACGAGGATAGGCGGTTGGAAAAAAATTTTAATCGGGGGCACGAAGCCCAATAAACATATATCCGTGCCGATTAAAAAATGTTTCATGATTGAATGCGGTGGTGCTGATGAGGCTTCGTCATTGAGTCGCAAATCGTAATTCACGTTGTTGAAAAACAACCCTAGCTTTTTCTCAACGCTATAAACTTAATTATTATTATTATTGTTATCATCGCCGTTTTTTGTCGGTACTATAAGGAAAAAATAAGGGCAATTGATCGGCCGCGGGAGACTAAAGTAATATTTTGCGGGCTTGTAAATCTCGTGTATATATAAGGAGCAGGGTGGTGGTAGGATGACATGAGCCAAGGGTGTAAAAGAAGCCAGCAACCGGCCTAGGAGCTAGCGTGTGAGTAAATTCACCCTAATGCTTTAACTAACGACTATTTATACGAGTGTGTGGGTGAAAAGAGTTTGTGAAAATGGTCTGAAAAATGCGTGTCATCTACGAAAAGGGGGTGCTCAGTCGAAAAACGAATAAACCTGTCTGCCAAAGTTTCGTTACTTTTCAAATTCTGAAGCGCACAAAATTCATGATTTATTTTCCTAATATTGGCATGAGGTCGAAGCGCCTCATCCGAGTGAAAATTTAAAAAAAAATCCTCGACCACTGAAATTCGCAACGTTGCGGGCTCCTGCGAAAAAACACCTTAATAATTTTACTATATAACTACTTACCAATTAACTAATGAACTAAAATCGTTTAAAAAGTATATGTCCAGTTGTTGAAGTTTGCATCCTTGGAATGCAACAAAATTTCATTTTTACTGGAGCAGCAGTTCTCGCGATATTTTTATATTCTGTATTTCGTCGGGACGATAAAAACCATTTTTTTCGCGGATCCCAAGACAAAATCGGTACGGAATTTGTCATGATTTTTTGTTCGTTGGACCTCGACGCGCGTTGTTGCAATCTTCAGTCAAATAATCCGTATATTTCCGTTCGACGATTGCAAGGAAAAATGGCTCCTCTCGGACAAACAAAGTGCGACTGGAATTTTTGGTAGTAATGAAAAAATTATCGTCGTCGTGTGCGATGGAAATGTCAGATTGGACTCGACGATCTTGGCGGAGTCTTCTCCCACGAAATGACAAGACATTGGATTCGATTCAATAAATAATCTCGAAAAATGTTTTTCTTTCGGATAGAGATAATATTTTCGGGGGATATTCATTGGGAGCGGAGGCTTACGACCCGCCAATGCTAATAATAATGCGCTGCCCCATTGAAATGCTATAAAAAATATGAGCAACGCAAGGTCGTTTGGCAGTATCGAATGATTCGTGGCCGCGTTTGTAAAATTCTAAAAAAATGGATGGACGAGCTTCGGGTGATAAACGGACCGAAAAATACTTGTCTACTTATTTGTTTACCAAATTTCGAGAACCATGACAACTTTCTGGCCAATTTTGTTTTGATACTTGCCATATCAGCGTTTCTCATTGATTTCGAGGTTCTCATAACCGCGAGTTTTATTTACAAATTGACTTCAAAGTCATAATATAGTCCCCTGAAATAAAACAATTACCATTTCCTCAAGGTAAATCCTTAAAGTTTGATAATAAAAAGGCTTCTGGCTACGTGGCATATTTGGCATGAGCATATATAGTTTTAGCCATGTCGTACGGGATGAAAATATTCTAGAGTACCTCACCGCAATGTAAAACTTTCAGAGACGAAAAGCAGAAAAAATAAACTTCAACTGCGAACTACGTAGAAAAATGTGAAAGAGAAAGAAAAAGAATAAAATTTTAAAACAAGTTTTTCTTGTTGATATAATCTCGTTATAAGAAGAAATTCTATGTTGTTTATTCGATGTTAAAAGCTTTGGTTTGTGTCTCCGGAAAATTTTTTATATCTGAATGTTTGCTAAATGAGTGGAAAGGATTTGCATAGTTGGAGGAATGTTTTTTACGCCCGAGCGCTAAAAGTTGTGCTTTTCTGTTGAATTCGTTGTTCGATTGGGAGGAGGTAAAAGAAGAAAAAAGTGAAGAATGCTTAAAACTTTCTCAAGCCAAGTCATCGAGTGGCAGTCGTTCAATGGCAACACACCCACAGTGAAATCGACTTGGCCAAGAAATCGCGCGCTTTTACTGCAAATTACCTTTTTCACGATTATTGCGAGAGCCTCGCAATTAGCGAGTTGATTTATTTCAATAATTTATCAAGTACATTCTCGTCGCGGTTATTCGATCGATTAATCTTCATCGAAATATCGTTTTTTCTATGTTTTTTTTTTTTTTTTTTTTTTTTTTTTCCAATTGAGGGCCTCGTCGTAATTATAGCGAAGAATCGCGACTTGATTTATTTCGATAATTTATCGAGTCGATTTTAGCCTGATTATTTTTCTGCTCATATGGCAAAGCGTTGTCGAAGAATATAATAATTAGAGGAAGAAAAAAAAGATCTTAGCGCGCCACACGGAACGGTATAACTTTAACAGAATTATGTGCGCGGCGCCTATCGCAACAGTCGGTTAAACTTTCGATCGAATTTACGAAATTTATGAAGCAACGTATCGAATGAAGAAAAAAAAGTCATGAAATTTTGGCTAATTTCACATGGAATTAGCGCAATGTGATCGAATGCCATTGAAAAGCTTGGCAAATGTTAATGCGGCATGCAACTCGCCGCACGTGCGCGGTCTCGTGAAATTCGCATGCCCGCTGACCTCGCCCGTTGATTTCGATCGCGGCGACGTCAGGCTCCGACAATCACTACGATTAATGGCGGAAACACGCAAAGACCTTGATTCGCACACCTTCAAGTGCAATAACAAGCACTATGTCGTCGCGACGAGTATACATATATCCGGAGCATCCATATCTGCTCCGAGTTGAATCAATCAACAACAAAAAACGTGCAAATATTTTGTCATGCGTTGAATATTTCATCGATATGAATAATCAACTCGTTTTCATTGTAAATAACAAATTTTGTTGTTTCAGGCAAACACATCGGCGGACCAGGACAACAAATGCCACGATTTTCGAGTTTTTGCATCGTTTAAACGCTAAATGGTACTGAAGTTTGCAGCCTTGGGCTGCAACGAAAAATACTTTTTCTATTAATTTCTTATTCAAATTCAAAAACCATGACAATTCTTGTGATATTCAATAAAAAACAGAATTTCGTTGCATTCCAACGTTGCAAACTTAAACATCGTTAAACGCAACGTTTTTTCTTGAGCAGTGCTTTTCGAAATTTAACAAACAACTAATGGAAAAACGTGCTTTGCACCCCAACGTTACGAACATACATAATTGTTCAAACCGATATCAAAAACCGATCATTTTAATATTGAATTTTGTTGCATTCCTGCTACGATGCAAACTGCGGCTCTCGTTCCCCCCCCCCCACTTTGTCCGAAAGAGTCTCATAAAAAGGAATGAAATTTCGATCGGAATATGTTTTTCCTTCCCACGTTATTCTGGTGAAGAAAACTCTCTTTGTTTTTCATGGGAATACGAGAGCTTGCTCAAGACGACGACGACGACGATGACGCGACGACGACGAAGGATGAGGGCATTACCTTTGAGGCAGACATTGACTGGCGCCTCTTTGTTGTCGAAAACAAAACGTCGATATGAATGAACACGATCGATATGGTCCTGCTCATTCATATGTAGAATACAGCAATACCCATTGGCCTGCCCTTTCATTCGTGCTCCACGAATTCGTGCTTACGAATATTTCGTATTTAAATGACACAAATAAGTTCGCTCCAACGAAAAATACGTTTTCCTATTAATTGTTTGCTTAAAATGAAAGAATATCGTTTTATCGTCCTGACCAAATATTGGGCGAGAATCTCGACGATCATTTGTAAGTTCGCTACGTTGGAATCCAACGAAATCCTCATTATTTTTATTCGTCGTTTGGTCATCAGGACAATAAAACCATGTTTTTCGGGATTCAACGGAAAAAAAAAATCATTACACTAATGATTTTTCGAATTGAAAAAACAATCGATAGAGAAAAAGGTTTTTCGTTTTTTTCCAACTCAGAGCGTTAAATCGTCCTTTGGAAAAATGGATCGACTAGAAAAATTGCAAGGCATGTATAATTAATGATGAATGAAAAAAATCTTGATTTCGTAGTGTACCAACGATTGGAACGTGGTGCACGACGAATTTCGGTGCATTCCAGCGATTCAAGCTGCACCATCGTTGAAATAAAAAAAAAAATATACTGGATTTTTCCAAGTTGAGATTAAAGCACGTGTCTATGCAGTCACAAGGCTAATGACTATTTAATGGGTCTTTAATGGAACAACATGAATGTAATGCGATTAGTACATACGATTAGGGTCCGTGTTAGGTTAAAAATAATCAAGCACTAATACGCGCAAAAGCTACCTCGTTCGATACGGATTAATTATATGATAAAGACGACATGGAGTGTCGGCATAAAAAAATTTGCACCGCACTTTTGAGCTGCAGTCCTGATATTCGCGACATAATGAGAGAAAATAAATTGGCATGGCGATAAATCTTCGCCGCACGCCGCTCAAGTTCGCAACGTTGGAACGCAACGAAAAATCAATTGCGCGTTAGTTTTTTGTAATGAATTTTGAGAATCATGCCAATTTTTTGGTCTCGATTGAGTTTTTACGTTAAGAATTTTCGTTGCATTTCAAAAGGATGCAAACTTCAAGACGTCGTATATCTTCCGATCCGAAGGACAAGGGTTTGGTTATTCGCAGGCTAAAATGGAAAGCACGTGTGGGTATAATAAGATTGAGGAGGAGGAGGGAGAGGAATAACGAGATTGAAAGGATCCTCGGAAGGAAAGAAGGACTCAAAGTATTGAGAGAATAGTGACCTTAACGCGGCAAGCTCATTCGCGTAATCTTATATCAATAACCCTGGCCTAACAAAGCGGAAAGACGATACTCGGGAAATCCCGAGATTTGATCCTCATCGATCGCGGAACCGCGCAGCGTCGAGGTGTCTCGTGCTTTCCCATATCAATTACAATTACGCACTTTAGTCCCTCCATCTTCGAGTCTTCATACACATTTTCCAACAATATTATTCTACCTTTTTCTTCAATCCAATATTTTGCCTTATTCAATTTTCGTTTTTTCTTTTTCCCAATGTCGAACCAATGATGGTTGTAGTTTCGCATCGAAATGATACTCGACAGGTTGATCCTTTTATTCGTTGCCCTTTCAACGATACAAAGCCGAGTTGCGATCGACTGGAGATCGATTATGCCATACTCGCGGTGGCGATCGAATTTATGAGAATAAGACCGCGACAAAGCGACTAAGCAGTATTTTAGGATTAAGAGCCATTGAAATTGAGAGAAAAAACAAACGCCCTCGATGCCCGTCGTCAAATAATACACTATAGATCTGGCACGCACGTATTTACATTTCCAAGCGCGTCTTCCTGTCAAAACAAACGGCGAGCCGAATCGTGCAGCACGCGGATGGGCCAACAAAACACTCCTCGCCTTTGTCATAACTCACTACGAGAATCGAGAGTCGAAGTCTCGAGCGTCTCGAGTTGTTCGGCTAAAATGATTTAATATAAACTGCCGAAATTTGTGCTGCTGTGCCACGAACCAACCGACACGTCCAATTTCTAAAAATAATCTGCTGCTTTTTCGAATAAACTATTGACCGCGTCTACTCGAAAACTGCAACATCCGTAACTGCTCGCAACACACGATGCACGCTCAAGTTCGCCTCGATCGAATGCAACGGAGATTCATCATTTAATCAGAAATATTTCGAAATTTGAGTAGCCAAAAGATAAAAAATCCAATCAATCGATGGACAAAAAAAAAAAATAGGCTTTTGTCGATTATATTGACACGGAGTTGAGAGAATTTCCATTCACCGCGGATCAAATTACCACCAAAATGAACCATAAAAATTATGAAAATTTGTTCTTCGCAGTAACGTCGTTATAGTAATATTATTCTGCCCGCGCAGCATTAATCGTACGAAAGGACTTTTTATATTTATGCTTTTGCCGGTGCTGCTGGTGCTGTAATTTTGTATGCTCGAGCGTTGACAATAAAACACGCGCTCCGTGTTGCACGTGAAACCCGTTGGAACGGCCATGATGAAAATTGTTTTCATTGAGTAAATATTATAGGATAAACGCGCGTCGATCGTACGATCGTCATTCGCACAAGCAGCCGCCTCACGACACTGCAACGTCCTCCGTAACAACCCTAACAGTCATCGCGCTTAACACCGACATAAACGCGCGCGGATGCATGTTGTCAGTCTACGAGGTTTGGAAATGTCACCGCGTTCGGTGTCTTGGACTCTCTGCGCGAGAGCATGTGCATGAGTTTTTCGCCATTTTCCATTTTTTTACAGTCGCGATCATCATGGTGACCTTGGACGCTGTGAAGAAAAAGTAGCGACACGCGATGAGAAAAGTGGGAAAAGCGTTAATCGCCGAACACGTGCGCGATGTTTATGCAGAAAAACGCTGTCGCGCGTTACGTACATTGGAGATTGTGAAATGGTTCCGCGTATATTTTACTTACAATTGATGAAATTTTTATTCCTCAAGCATAACGACTGCTGCATTCGTGCGTTTGTTTGTCCTTTTGTTCAAGCCGTCTTCATTTTCATAGCACACGATCGAGAAGTACTTGGGGAGGCATAAAATCATCTCGAATTTCATTTGCTCTCCTTCGACAAATGGCAAAGCGCGATTGTAAAGATAAAGATTTTTTTTTTTTTACAAGCTCGATCGCATCTGCGATTATTTTCGAACGAATCCCGCCTCTAACGATTTATCTACACTTGGGACTAAAAATTATTCGACCCGTTGGAGAAATTGACACACGCTTTATTCTTGGTCGAACTTGGTCAGCAACGCGTTCTCGCAGATCGCGCGATTCAATTCCGCTGATAATAATAATTTACCAGAGCAGAAAGTGTTTAGAATCGATGCGAGCTTGCCCTTAGTTACCGGAGATTCGCGCGAATATTTAGCCGCACTCGGCAATTTAGTCGCACAGCGGAGAATAATTCCCCACGGTTAGTCGTTGAGCATAATGTCACGAGGGAAATTTCATTTCACAGTATAATGCTGCTGCACGATACTCGACCAAACTCTCTTGCGCCCTTCGGAGCAAAATGAAAAAAAAAAAAACAAAAAGAAAACACGAGCGTGCTCCCTAATTGATCGAATCACTACAATCGTAATACACTTTCCAATTGTTCACTCAATCCATTAAAATCATGTTTTCACTTTTAAAGAATTTTTTTTTGGGTTAGCAATTAGTCTCCACGGTCGATTAGTTTGTTGTTTCAATTGTGACACTTTATTTCGAAGCAGCTCGGAGGAATTCAACGCGGCACGCCGATGGAAACAAACCGACGAAGAAAAAAGAAATGATCATTAAACACCCAGTTTTCCGTCTAATTTGCGACGTTTTATTTATTTTTTTTTTCCTTTTTATCTATTCACCGAATTGATATTTTGACACATCGTTTCTCATTGTCGATGTATGATAGAATTTTTCGTATGCACTTAAAAATATCCATCGGTTAACCTCGTGTGTGATTTTTCTCGCGAAATTATTCGGATCGTATATGTTGAAGCGCGAATCGGAGGGCGAACGCGACCCGCTCCACTCGGTTGCCGCGCGGTCACTGAGTCTCGACTCTCGAAAGGTCTCGACGATCGTGCGTGATCCAGAGCCCGCGCACAGCACTCGTTCTCACAAGAGCACGCGGCGGCACCGCCTCGACGCGCACGCCCAAAAACTTTTCTAGCCGCAACTATAAATTATGAATAATGGATAATTAAATAAAACAACGTGTGTGTCAAGTAATAGCAGGGGCTCCTGAACAAAAACATCGAGTTTTTTTCTTTAACCGAAATGAAATAATAAGAAACATCGTCGCGACAGAAAATTTCAAGTTTCTTCGTTCAACATTTTGCGAACAAAACGGGGACTCGTTTCGACGTTAGCTCAGGTAAATCCTTATGCGAGCTGCAAATCGACGCTATTATAGTTGAGCGATAGTTAGGATTGTCATTAGCGGAAGTAGGATGAGTCACTGACGGAATTAGGTATCCTTGAAATTCCGGTCCGCATTTTTGAATAAAACATATCTTCGCAAGTGTAAGGTGCTGGGTAAACATTTTTATATTGATGTCTCAATTGAATTTTTTTAACTTTCAACACCCGCCCCTCCCGCATTATTCTCTCTCGTTCCCGAAACAACGATCGAACGGCGGGGCTTAGCCCGAGCTGATATGAGACACGAAGACGCGACCGAACGCGCCCCTTTCCACGCTTTATTACTTCTTTCTTTCCTTCCTTTCAATTCTATTTACTTCGCAGCCTCTCCATAGAAAAACTTATGAGAACTGGTAGAGAAAAAAACATTCATCTTCGTTTACTGTCGAAGCAGTTATGGTCGCATCGGTACGTGAATATATATATATCAGTCCGAGATTCTTCCGAATTGTCGTTCCTCAGAAAATGGACGATGGCAGGAACGAAGAGAGTTTCCAATCAAATGATGCCATCTATCGAGTGCGCCCATATCAATTTCGTATACCGCTGGCTGTCAGACGTACATAAAAACATTTTTTCAGAACAGTAAAGAGAACTGTGCTGCCTTTTCGTTGATCGAATCTCCCTGCCGATGACAAGTTCCTGTACTAAATTGAATGCGATATACTCGCCGCAATGATGCACATTCCATCCGTATTAAATATTTTTCCCTGCTCTGCTGTCTATAATAACAGATACACTCCGAGTTTTGTATCGAGGCTAAAGACAAACGATCGATTCATCACCTTGAACCTTTCGCAAGGACGTAGGGAAATTCTGAAATGTAACAAAAGATAGATCGCGACGCCTCTCGAGCAAAGTTTATTTCACTTTGATAATCCTCCCGTATAGTTATATAGTAAACACTTTTTATTTCGAAAATAATGAAAATAAAAAATAAAACAACAACGTCACATTTACCGGAATACGACGATTTGAAAAATGCCTCGCGTCAGATTGACCCTATATGCACTTATATAGGAAGTGTGCTCTCCAAGGGTTAAGCACCCGCTGGGTTCTTAATAGATTTCTTGAAAATCAATAAACATTCGTGCTCGCGGGCTGAAGAATTCTATACACGAGGATAAAAATAATTACAAGCAGTTTACGATTTGCCAACCATTTTAATTCCAACCATTCCGAGGCCATAATGCTTCGTGGCAACTGACGATCAAGTACGCCACAAACAGTGGCCAATGTAATTTCAGCTTTGGCTTTTTTTTTTTCATACGGAATTTATACAGCAATACTTTGAGTTACGATCTGCTCGGAGAGTGGATAACTAGCCCAAACGATATTCGCGGTTTATCCCTTGGGCTCGGCTGCCCTCGCGTTCTCCCGGCTAAATCGAATAATTACGACATTATTTTCTACATAATAATACGAACATCGTTTCGTTCGTCGTAAACGAAGGTCGTTGATCAAACTGTTTGAAAAACTTGACGACGCGTGGCTCGGTAGTTCGTAATCCGACCGTCGCGGTATCGCTATACGCGTGCCGCGGGCATCTTTTTATATTGCGAAAAACGTACCTACCGCGCACCCTCAATTTGTCTCGAAACAATAAACTCTAACTCTCTCTAGCCAAACTTTATTCCTCCCAGTTTGGCCTCAAAATAAATAATCGACGACATTGAGAATTTAACATCTCCACATGCTGCTGCTCCTTATTCAGAACGACGTGTTTTTTCTCCTTGAGAATTTCGTTTTTTTCCCTCAACATTCCGACCGCCGCGAGCATGCCAGCCATAATGAAAAGTTTTATCCGCACTGGTTCGGCAGTTGTCGCTCATTTTTTTCGGGACTTCAGGGACTTTGGTTGTTTGTATCGAACTGTTGGCGGCCGCGGCACCCAGAATTCCTCAAACACTGAAATCCAACGAGCTGGTCTATAGACGCGCGAAGCAACATTAGCTATGCCGAGGGTCAGCACATCGCGCGGCTATCGCCTCCAATCATGTTTTACACTATAGCCAAACATTTCCGCGTTTTACTTGGAGTTCGAGGCGAACGCATGGCAAATCTGTTAGTTATTTGCATGGATTATTTTCCGCTTGGTCGCCGTTCTGTCGCCATTGGCGACCTTGATTTAATGGTTTCACTTGAATTGGTAAATTAGCCCAGCCGACAATTATTACGGCTCTCTTTCTATGTTTTTGCACATTAGACACTAACCTCTTCACGTCTTTACTGTGGATCATCGTGTTTCTGCCGTTATTATTCCTGTTTGAGTGAATTTTTGATCTTTTTTTTTTTTTTTTTTTTAGAAAACCCGGTGGAGTGCGAATTGTGTTTGGAACGTGTGCTCGCGTTACTCGTGAACCGGGCAAATTGGCTTTTACCAAAAGATCAGACTCGAGAATGATAAAAGCTGTGATTCATCTCATCCATGGGATAATGAAGAAAGAACATTCGCTCGTGAAATTTCCCAAGGGCTAATTCGTTCGCAATGATACACGCGTTAACGTTTATTAATAAAAACCATATTGTTCGCGCGCAGACGTGTGTGGGTGTATGCGTATGTTCTGGCACTGCAAAATTCAACCGCTAAATATTCGATATCACGGCACCTGCGATTTTCGGGCTGATTTTTTTTTTAAGAGTTGTTTATCACCTGTGAACAATATAAAAAGGTTTTTTGTGTAGGCACATGACGTTTTTTAGGAAAAAAAAAAATTAATTTTTTAAGTTTTTAATTTTTTTTTTTTTTTTCACACATTTCGTCTGACATTTACTCGTCTATTACCGTTATTATTAATACTTGTTGTTGAAATTCTATCATTGCTTTGAAAACAATGTGCGTGCGATCACTGTGAGATGGATGTGCACGACGGAACAGGAAATCGGCGATGTAGCCACTCATATGGTAGTCTCGTCGAATATCAGAAATATTTTTTCCGACACACAGTTACCGACACACACATACACACATACACACGTTTTGTTTTGTTTGGGTTTGTTTTGCTTCCTCGTGATCGTCATGAATCCTCTTACTTCATTTATAGTGATCACGTGCTGACACGAATAAATTTGTGAAATTTCCGTAATACGACAGAATTTTTTTTTTTGTTTTTCCAGTACCATGCGCCTGCATAATATAACTGGCTATGGTGTTATCAAGTCATTAGGGAGCATGAAAAAAAAAAAAATCAGCCCGAAAATCGCAGGTTTTTGTGAATAACCTATCATGATAGGACGGTTGGTATTGAATTCGGGGACTATCGGTCGAACACCGTTTAATCTTGCTCCCTCATAGAGGAAGCTATGTAATGGTGAAAATATTTTTTTTCCAGTTTTCAATGTCATTCCACTTAAAATGTTCCAAAACATCGAAAACTCATGTCTAGGAAAAATGTCTGGATGTGCGTGTGTATGTTCTGGCACTGCGAAATTCAAACGCTTATAACTCACGGACGGTTTGAGTTACAGGGCTCCTGTTTTGCACAAATGTTAATCTACACCGGCTCTTTGTTAGCTAAGAATCTTGTCGGAATTGATGGAAAATTATTAATTCTTTACGGCATTTTGGAATTTCCGAAAAAAATCTGTAATCGCTATAACTTCCGCAAATTTCAAGATTTACTATCAATTTTTTTCTTATACATAGCGTATCATGATAGGAAGGTCGGTGTTGAATTTAGGGAATATCGGTCGAACGGTTTAAATGTTATGATCTTTCGAATTTGACGAAAATCTGAGATTTTTGAAAAATTGTCCAACCATTGAATATTATATAATATTGTGTATAAGTTTGTACTCCCTCCTTACTTTTTAGAAAAGTTGTCAGAGTTGTATAATTCAAATGCTAATGGAAAAAAAGCTGCAACATGCTTCCTCAAGGTGCTTAAGATGCATGATGCTCAAGCTTCCTCTATGAGGAAGCCAAAATTAAAAATACAGCTTCCTCATACAGGACGATTCTAAACGAAAGTGGAAAAGATATCTTCCTCTTAGGAGAAGATTTGAGCATCGTGCATCTTGAGCACCTTGAGGAAGCAACTTGCAAATTTTTATCATCTTCCTAATTTTACGACAATCTGCGATTTTTTAACAATTGTCCAACCATATTAACCTCTTTAAATCTTTTGAAATATTGTGCAAAAGTTTGTCTTTATACTTCTAGAAAACTTTTAGAAAAGTTGTCAAAATTATATAACTTAAATGCAAACAGAAAAAAAGCTGCAATATGAATATTGCAAATTGCTTTCTCAAGAAACTCAAGATGCACGAATCTCAAGGCTTCCCCTATGAGGAAGCTAAAATAAAAAATATAGCTTCTTCATGAAGGAAGATTCAGAATAGAATTATATATATTTGTATATAACATTCTATATACTCATATACAATTATAGGGTGCACTTTCGAATAGCTGTTAACTCCGAATTCCCTCATATTCTGTACAAACCTTCTTTTCGACGATCCAAGAAAGTGTGCTAAGGGATTTTTGGCACATCTCAATAGTTCCGAAAAATTCGAATTTTGCTATGAAATTTTTTTTTTTTTTTCATTTCTGAAATTTATTAATTTTAAATCATCTCCGACGGAAATTTAAGCAGATTTTCCATTTTCTCACTCTTGTAAAACATGAATTTCCCGGTGAGTGTGTGGATGTGCATAAATGTGATATTACTTGCTAAAAATATCACAAGATTTCATCACATGCAATAATATTATAGTCAAACATATCACAAAAATAAATATCACAAAAAAG
>JAPYYS010001456.1:0-50085 GCA_030522525.1 Campopleginae sp. 14b
ATTTTTGCTGAATATTTTTGTCTGTGATATGGTGTCGTAGAACCCTTCCTCCAAGTTCTCGCACGTCGCTACGTGCTCGTGTTTTTTTTTCTTCGAGGCAGGAGAGGGGGGAGAAAAAAGATCGTATCCATTCTTGCGATGAAGAGAATTTCGTGGCTCCGTTTCCGGTAGCGAAATATATGGTCCACGTTCCCGAATCTATTTTCACGTAACCCAACACTCGGTATACACAGAGATGAAAACTCGAACACAGTGAAAAATGAATATTTGTTGGGCGAGCGTGTCCTACTCGAAAGACACACATACGCACCGGCTATGCGAGAATGAAAAAGGAGGCCGAAAGATTTCGCGCTCGACTATCTTTATCTGTATACAGATATGCTTGTATATTCGATGGAATTTCAGAGCAAAAATAACCGGAGGTAGACCACAGGCACTCTCTGCGGATAGGACCCACGGATTTTACAAGAATTCGTCATCTAAAAACATGATCTTTTTTTTTTTCGTCATTTTTTCAACAACTCTATTTTTTTTCGCTTTTATTATATTATAATATATATAATATAATATGAAAGAAAAGTTAACAACTATTTTTGTTTGTTCGTCATCGAACGATTCATTGCTATTTTGAATCCTTGGATTTTCAAGCAAGTTTTCAATCGCCGACACAAATTCGTGTTTTATATAAATTGCTGCACGATTATTTGTCGCAAAAATGATGAGAGACGAAACGGAAAAAGACTCTCAATATTTGGAGCAATCATCGCCCGTTTTTTTTGGCTCACAATTTTCTAAACAATTTTACAAAAAATCGAATTATTTTTGTAATAAAAAAATGTTGATATTAAAGAACGCGGTGATTCATAAAATTCTCATTTTCATTTCGTAGAGCCTCTATTTCCAAGCTACTAACTTGTTTTCTTGGCACGAACCTCGGGGAATAACTAAAATTCGAGACGCCCGAGCGAAATCGTTAGTGCTTAAGAAATTCAAAATTGTATCAAAGTCTCTTTATGATTATATAAAAATATCGCTGTCGAAAATTCTCCAACTCTCGTGACTGTTTTTTTTTTTGTATGAATTTATTTTTGAACGACGAAGGGCGTTTCTGAATTTCGACTCGGACTGTCGATCATTAAAATTTCATTTTCTCACATTTGCAATGGAAATTTCATCTCCGGGTCAATGTTAAGGTCTAATTTCTACGATCGCGAAGCTTGCATCGTGAGAATCCAACGAAATTCTATTTTTTCTCGAGCAGAGCTCAAGATCCTTATGAAATATTTGGTCGTGGCGATAAAACGATATTTTTTTAGGATCGAAACACATAATCGGTACAAAAATTGTCATGATTTTGAAAATTTACCTAAAAGTTGATGGAAAAATAGATTTTTTGTTGGATCCTAACGTTACGAACTCCAATGTCACGCAATTTAGTCATTTTAAGATTTTTAAAAATAGCATTGATGCAGGATCTTCGTGAATTTAAATGGATGACTTTTGTGACGCTGAGATCGAGGGAAAAGTTTTTTCTATCAATTATTTATTGGATTTTCAAATTCACTAAAATTTTTCGTGTCGATTCGATTTTTTAATGTCAAGGAGACTTTATTGTCCTGACCAAAAACTGCATATGAACCAATGGTGAAGGTTTTGCGTCGTAGGAATGCAACGAAATTCTGTTTTTTCTCGAGCAGAGCTCAAGATTCTTACTAAATATTTGGTCAGGATAATAATTAATCGATTCTTTTTCATAATGTTTTAAACGAATTTCATATTTTTCCAGACATCATCGAGAGACTAACGAACAAATTTGACGTCAACGAACTTCAAGATGTCGGTCCCGGGGACGAAGCTCGTAAACAAACAATTCAACTCTCCCATTAATCTCTACTCGCCCCAAGCTCTACAGGAGACTCTCGACCGACAGACAAAGGTCCTGTCCAACGGAGCAGTCGGGTAAGATCAACGTCAGTTTATTATACATATTATCTGACTCTTCGACTGCATACTGGGTCATTTTGACCCGAGCATTTGTCCGTCACCGATCGTTTGGCATTTAATCGCCACAAATATTTTTCCACGTAATTTTCTTTTTCGGAATCCACCAAAAAATCTTCATTTTTATTGATTATTTGTTGAATTATCAAAATGATCTAAATTTTTCGAGCTCATATGATTTTTGGGTCACAAAAATTGGTCGTTTTATCGTCATAATTAAATTCTGCATTTTAATAATTAGCCTCGCCACTGAAAAATATAATTCCGTTGCATTTCAACGATGCCAACTTCAAAATCATGGGAATGAAGTAAAAAAAATGAAGCAGAAGTTCGCAAAGTTGGAATCGACCGAAAAATCTTAATTTTTATTGACGATTTGTTGAATTTTCAGAATCATGCAAAAGTTTCGAGCTCCCATACTTATTGGGTCGCGAAAATCGATCGTTTCATCATCATAATTGAATTCTTCATTGAAATCACAGGCGGAAATATAGTTTCGTTGCATTTCAACGTAAAATCGATGTATCAGGAGTCAATGAACCGTCACGAGTCGCAAGTTGAATCTCAAATGACAAGGAAGCTCGTCAATTTGTGCAGTTTGGCAAGCAAAAGTGCAAACGCGAGTGTCCCAAGTGTCAAGAATCACAGAGACACAGAGAGACAGAAAGATGGTTGTTGGGGGGTGTGGGATGTTGTCTTCCGGCGACGAGGTAGACAGACTCTCTGGTGGGTCTCCGAGTGACCGATTGACACATGAAGAGTCAAGAAAAGCGTTATAGCCCGAGAGAGGCTCGCGAAAGAGTTCGATCCGTATAATTTTGGCCGAGATGATTCAGCGGCCTCGTTGATCATCGATTGGCGGATTTTCTCGTCGTAGAATTTGCGGAAAAGCTGAAAAACCGTCGAGCTCCAATGCCCGCGTTAGAGCGACGCAGTCTCTCCTCACTTTTCCGATTGCCCGTTATTTTCGGATCGACGAATCACTCCCTTCCAAAATAAACTCTGATGCTCAGCTCCTCGTTTATATTTATTGCGCAAAAGTCGCCGATCGTACTTGACTCAGTTTTCTCTTGTCTTGACGGCCGCCGAGCGTCTTCTTCTTCTTCTTCTTCTTCTGCTTCCGTCTCCGTTTCTTCTCTTTCTTTTGGCCCCAAAACCTCGTCCTCACTATTATTTACCGGCTGCTGGCAATTATTTCATCAAATTTACAGTTGAGACTCGATTTATTTCGTCTCGTTGTACCGACGCCTCGCTCGGGGCATGAAAAACATTTTACCAACTGTGGGAACCACTATTGTAGAAACTCCGTTACTGTTTGCCTCGAGACTTTCGTGCCAACTGCACTTTTGCCCTTTTTCTGACATCCCAAGGTCGCATCCACAACCGCGACCTTTATCACAGGTCGGTCGTACAGTTACAGTAGAATTCCCATTAATTAACATGATTAACGTGTCGAATGAGATTTGGGAAATTGTTGTACACGTTTCGTTCGGAGAGCTCAATCTTTCTGGCTAAATATTATAAGGACAAGGGTTTTTCTGTTGTCGCTGAAAAAAATGGGTCATTTTTATTTTTAGAGCAATTCCGAAGTTTGCGTCATTATGGATGAAACGGAATTTATTTAATTTTTTCAATTTTCCAATTGAAATATTAATTCCAATGATTTATTTTCCATTTTTTTCTTTATTCATCCATCTTTTCCGAAGCAGGGCAAAAAATAATGCATTGTCTGTTTGTAACAATTTTTGTAAATGGAAAATTCCGTGTCAGAGAAATATTGAGGCAATTACGAAAATGAAGAATAATGGTGAATCGATTTAATATTTTTCGTTCGAATCGACAAAGTTGCAAACTTTAATATCGTGGAATTTTTATCCCAATATCAAAGATTTTTGGGATGAACGGGTCTCAGCTGCATCGCCTTGACCCTGGAACGATAACCTGGGCTCGAAAACTACCCTGGGCGACTTTAAATTTATTAAAATAATTTAATAAATTAATTTAATAAAATTAAATTTTTTACCGATTTTTCAACTCTGAGCGGAATTTACCCAGGCTCTCGTGATTCTGCATTAAAAAACGAAAAGAATAAGCCCAAATAGAACTTTTTTCGTTGAAATTTATTGAGGATATGAATTTTTCAACATTGGGGTCAATTTGACCCCAGGTTACCGGGGAAGGTAAAAAAAAATGGGGTTACCGTTCTAGGGTTAAGGACTCCGAACGGATTCAAATAAAACGCTCCTTCCAGGTCATTTTTTTTTTTTCATCGACCTCCGATTGTGAGTTCAAACAAATTTTCAAATTCCTAAGATATTTTTCGTTGCACGCGACAAATTTTTGTCGCCATTCCAAAACACACAAAACATTGCACCACCGAATTATCTTTATCCGACGATTTTTACATCGAAAAATTGTTTTTTTTTTTCTGATTTTTTCGTTTTTCTCCGAATTTTTTTTTCTTTTCTCCTATTTTTTTTCTCCCTCAATGAAAATCGAAGTTCAAACTGTAGCGTTCGGAAATCTAAATGCGATGACGCGTATACTTACGCCTTTCGTGACCCCCGAGAGGTTCAAGAATAGTAAAATGTGATCTGACAAGTTTCTATCGTTGATGGACGTCGCATATAGGATGAAAATTCTTTTCAAGCCATCCGCAAAAAAGAAGCTGTCAAAATGGTTGTTCAGTCTGAGTGATGCCCTCGGAGCTGTGGCTGCTTTTGTCTTGCAGTCGCGAGAGTCGATAGGCCGTGAACAATTAATTGTCAACAAATTTTCTATCATTTTTTCCAGCTCTAAAAATTGCCTCAGTCCATTTTTTTAAAATTCGTGCTCGATTATTCCAGAATCGATTTCAATCAGTTGGCCAAACCTGCCAATCTCCAGAACAGCGCAGTCTTACGAATGCTCGAGGAAGAAGAAGCGCGCCGACGGGCTGGACATCCGAGTGAGTTGCCCCAAAAAGAATCTCCACATTTTTTCGCACACCCATACATTTTTCTCATGGAAAATCGCTTTTAAATCTTCTTTACAAATTTTTTAAATTAACTGGTTTTTGAAAATTCATTCTTAACGAATATTAATCGAGTTTAATTGATTCATCGTGTGTAATTTAGAGAATTAGAGAGTAAAAAAATGATTCCTCATTCTATTATTTTGTTATAATTTTTTTTTTATTAATTTTTTTTTTTTAAACGGTGAAACGTTAAAACACAAAATGCGGCGATTCCGAAAACTGAGAAAATAGTGAATGCCTATAATTATTTTTTTCACTGGACTCCAACGATCCGAACTTCAATATCGTACGAAAAATCCAACTGCTCTTAACCCTGGAACCTTCTCCGGTAGCCTGAGGTCAAAGTGACCCCAATTTTGAAAAATTCATATCTCCCGTAATATTCAACTTAAAATCGCCAACTTGGGCTCATTCTTTTTGTTTTTTAACGCAGAATGACGTGAGCCTGGTGAAATTTCGCTTTGACGGAAAAAAATAGTCGAAAATGCTGTAAAACGATAAAAAACCGGAGATCGAAGGGAATAAGGTCGCGGGGTCATTTTCGACCCCAGGTTACCTGGTTCTAGGGTTAAAAAATTGTATGATGGGTGGGAAAAAGAGTTGGCAGTAAATTTTTGAATTTCGATTTTTTTTGACAAAAAAAAATCGTTTTTCGCATTTTGGAAATTGCGTTCGCACGATGGAATTGACGTGGAGATTTTTATTTTCATTAGTTTGTAATTTTCGTTTTCTTGCATTGAACATTCATTTGTTTGCTTAATAAAATGTTGTAATAATAATTAAAACATCATTGTAAAGAGATCCGGACCGAAATCTGTGGAGCAAGCACGGACGGAATCAGTAACAAGGAACTTAACATCGCACCAGCTGAGGACGCGACATTTTTGTGGAGCAGATTAATTTTGCAACTGACAATGCTAAAGAAAAAAATGCTTCGCTTTTGCCCAATGCTTTCTCCCTGCAAATGCTTGATGAGAAGCCGTCGACCCAATTGGACGGCTCCCTCGGCCACGTCCAATGTCCACCGCTCACGTTCGATGGCTTATAAGGCCCAGAAGTAATTTTCGTGATTACTGGCCACCATTTTGCCCTCAGGATGGTCGTCACTGCCGCTTATTGTTTCAGCCCAAATCAGGTATTTTTCTACATTTCAATTCAACCCTAGAACGGTTGCCTGGGGACATTTTGCCCCCACGCGACTTTGAATTCCGGTTTTTTTTTATCGATTTACCGCATTTTTTGGTATTTTTTCGACTCTGAGTAGAACTGCCTCAGGCTCACGTGATCCTTCATTAAAAAACGAAAATAATAAGCCCAAGTTGAACCTTTTTCGTTGGATTTTACCGAAGATACGAATTTTCCAAAATTGGGGTCATTTTGACCCCGGGCTCACGTGATTCTGCATTAAAAAACGAAAAGAATGAGCTCAAGTTGA
Organism: Campopleginae sp. 14b; assembly: GCA_030522525.1. Classification (NCBI taxonomy): domain Eukaryota; kingdom Metazoa; phylum Arthropoda; class Insecta; order Hymenoptera; family Ichneumonidae; species Campopleginae sp. 14b. The sequence goes on from JAPYYS010001456.1 coordinate 6,453, forward strand.
ATCTTTTTCGTTAAATTTTACCGAAGATCCAACTTTTCAAAATCGGGGTCATTTCGACCCCAAGTTCCCAGAGTAGATAAAAAGTTTGGAAAGAACAATTTCCCCACATCGACCGTTCGATTGTAAATAAAAACTTGAAGGCCCAGGCTCCGGCTCAAATTTCGTCAATCCTGATCAGGCGACACGATGCCAAAGATTTTTTCTAAAATCTCACGTCGATATTTCGATGACGTCACCGATCCCAACTTACTCGAAAAATCCATTATTTCCAATATTTTCTGCCTGAAACCCGCGACCGAATAGAAACGACATTCATGGCCTTTTGTGTCGATAGAAAAATCGAGATATTCCGGACGATTATAAATCGTCAATGAGACGAAAAAAATTCAGGGTCAAGAATAATATTCCTCGAGGCCGAATCGAATGGAATCATCATTTTAGTATAAAAGACACTCAACCCCCGGGAGAATCGAAAGCACAATCTCCCTTCCATTGGCCGTCGATTCGAAAATTTTCGTCTCAACCCCCCTCCCCCTTGCCCCCCTCTCCCTCCCATCTCGCGGACTTCTCGGCTCTCGTACGTGGCGACTCTACAATCGTTCGCCGGGTTTCCTTCTGACCGCGCGATAATAATCGTGCTCGGATGCACACAGGTGGATGCCGGTGGAAAATTTTCACGAGGGTTTAGTTGTTGGCGAGGTTTCGTTTTGGCAAAGTCGAATTTTCACTCGCAAACCTCGCGGAATCCAACTGGATCATTTTTTTTTCCATCCGCCCACTCTCGACTTTTTTCACGCTCGAATATTCAACTTGGTACGTCTTTATTCACAATAATAATCACTTTCCCATGTGCTATAGACTCGTCGCTCCCGACCTTGCCAAAAAAAATAATAATTTTTTGCGAAAAAAAAAAAAAAAACATCATTGGAACGTGCCAGTTCGCGAGTTTTGTACGTCGCTCCGGATAATCACGAGATATTTTACGATCTTGATGATTTGTGCATTTCTCATTATATCAACGAACTTATCGTCGAGCTCGTTAATCTTTTCTTCTCATGAGCGAATTCCGTTTTGAGGCTCATTCATTTTTTAACACTTTTTACTCTTCGGCCCGAGGAGATCTAACTCTGTGAATATCAACGAAATTGGTGTCGCAGCTAAGAACATCCTGAGCAGATATAAATTGAGACGAATAGGCTCGAATGGAACTCAAGCTTTGCCTATTAATAGAAGACCCTTTATACATTAAGCTTCCGAGCGAATTTCATGCTGATTAGCCTTTATCGTCGTCTTCCCCGAATCATCGATTCTCAAATATTTTTCTACCTTAGTCCCGCAACGGTTGCCTGGGGTCGATACGACCCCAGCCCTTTCTCCCTCCGTTCTCTCGTTTTCTACCGTTTTACCACATTTTCGACGAATTTTTTGACCTCAAGCAAAATTTTCCCAGACTCACGTGATTCTGCATTAAAAAACGAAAAGAACGACCGCAAGTTAGACTCTTTTTGTTAAATTTTACCGGAGATATGAATTTTTCAAAATCGGGGTCATCTTGACCCAGGCGATTATAAATCCTGCGCCTCTTTCCGTCGTTCTCCTATTTTTTATCGTTTTACCACATTTTTGACGAATTTTTTGATTGCAAGCAAAATTTTCTCAGGCTCACGTGATTCTGCATTAAAAAACGAAAAGAACGGCCCCACGTTAGACGCTTTTTGTTAAATTTTACTGGAGATATGAAATTTTCAAAATTAGGGTCATTTTGACCCCACTTTACCGGAATCGGTGATAAAAAAATAAGGTCACCGTTCCAGGGACCTCAAACTTGAATTCGGTGAGAAAAAACCTCGAATATCAATCATTGGTGTCACCAAAAAATACCATAAAAGCTCCGAGTCTAAAAAACGACATCAGCGAATAGTGACGCGTTTTTATTTTACCGTAAATAATTTCCATGATTTTTTTATCGAATTTTCATTATTTTTATCGAATTTTTTCATCTCTCGTGCGGAAAAAAATCATTTTTCAATCTCGACGTATTTATCGACCCTAATTCCTTTCCCATTTCCCACGATCTCTCACCCATTCGTGTCCAAAAACTTGAATGATCCATCACCAGAATAATTTCCATTCTCGCAAGCCAATCACGTTCCTTCCATATTTTTGTTGCTCACTCGAGTGTTCGCGGTCTATCGTCATTTATTTTAATACTGGGAAGGTAAAGGGAAGGTCGAGTTGGGCAAAATGCATCGAGAACTTTCGAGGATCCGTTACGAATTGCCAAGCAACAATAATCGTCACATATAAACTTGGCTAAGATTCTTTAACGATTAAAAATGTGATAATTCGCTTGCCGGAATCTCCGTGAAAATTTTCTCAAGTGTCAACATTTTTGGATCAAATTTCGCTTTAGCTCGCGAGGAAAAAAATAAAAAAATCACGTTCCATTTTTCTCCATCCAACGAGCCAATTTTTCTCTCTACCCAACGAAACACTCATCGCGTCTCGTGCAATTTAATTTCATCACTTTGCTTGCTAAAGAGAATCGCGTTGTTAAAAGTTGTTTCCGCGTTCGCAACTTGTGAATTTGCGAAATCGCAGCCTCGAGAGTTAAATACGTATCGTGTGTTGACAATATGTATCGTTGCCAAAACGAGAAATCCACTCGTCATTGCAAGTTTCTCTTCCCACGATCTTAACAGAGAATCAAAATAGTGTGATTTAAAAAAACAACGAAAAAACACGAATTCTGTCACGATCTCGTGACTTTGAGACGATTTTTTTATATCGAACAATGCCAGGGCGATTCAACGATCCCTGAAACGATATTTATATAAATAAACCTCAGCGTTGGACGACACAAATGTGAGTCAGAGAATACTCGGTGACGCACAGTGGGCCAGAGTCAGAGAATTCTCGATGCACACGGCTCAACGAATAATAATTTTTTTACCAAGGTCTCGTAGACCGAAACTTCAGAATTTATTTCGCATAAGTTTTGCGCTTTGGGATTATTATTTCTACGTCCTTTAGCTTGAATTTCATTAATGCTGAGCTTCGCTAAGGCTGCTAACCCGTAGCTACGACATGGTGCAAATTTGCACGGGCAAAAACTTCAGGTGGCGAGAACTTTAGTCTGCGTGGCCCGGGGGATTTCCTCATGATTGTTAAGGATTATTTTTTTTCTGAAAATATGACTACTTAACTTCGATTCCATGCAAATTAAATGTCGATACCTTGAATAGTATTGAAATGGCGTTACAACGAGAAAAAAAACCAGATTTTCGATTTTTTTAAAAAATTTACCATTTTTTTTGGAAAATCTTGGATTTTTTGATCTTCTGATCGTTGTAATCGATTGCTCGAGATTCGCAACCCCTAAAAAGTATCCCAGAAGTTTTCGATCCGTACAAATGTCGATGAAACGGAACGTTTCGAAAATTCAAAGTGCAAATTTGCACTTCGGGTTCAAATAATGAGGAAATTTAATTTGTGACACGGAAATGAAAATTACAATCGATCGAGGAATTATTCGAAATTCCTTTTCTTTGGGAATTGAAAAAAGGAAAAAAAAACACGATCGAGCAAGATTATGAGAAAAGAAATTTGTTGAAAATTGTGAGAAAGAAATATTTGTCTCAGGCAATGTATGAATTACTTGAATTTTTCGATTACAGGTCTGAAACGAGTAGCTTGGCCACCACCGCCCGAGGATCAGGATTGTGTCGACTTTGTCGAAAAAAGTCCAGTGCAAGCCAAGGTACATATGTACAACTTAATGTTCAACAAAATAACTAATTTGTTTAACCAAATTGTCATATAAAATGTTGCCGAAATTATCCCTGGAACGATAATCTCATTTTTTCCCCAATCCTGGTAACCTGGGGTCAAAATGACCCCAATTTCGAAAAATACATATCTTCGGTTACAATTCAACGAAAAACCTCAACTCGGGCTCATTCTTTTCCTTTTTATAATGCAGAATCACGTGAGTCTCGGGTCAAAATGACCCCAATTTTGAAAAATTCATATCTCTTCGGTAAAATTTAACGAAAAGCCTTCACCTTGGGCTCATTCTCTTCGTTTCTTGATGCAGAATCACTTGAGCCCGGGCAATTTTGCGCAAAGTAAAAAAATTGGTCAAAAATTCGGTAAAATGTGAAAAAACCGTTCCAGGGTTAAGACTGCACGAATAATGCACATTAGGAATTTACCTCGACCGTTGACTACATCGTCCTTGGTAGTTTTTTGTGACAAAGAAGACAAAAAACGTAAACTTTGCAGCCCAAATAAAAAATCTTGTCCTCACGTTCGATTTTATTTTATTTTATTTTTTGGAATGAATTGCATGAAAGACTCGCGGTGAGTATATAACGTACCAGAGCAGTCCCTCGTCCGGTGGATCACCCCGATCGCCTATTACGATAGGAACCCTACCGCGTGGCTCACCACAGGCGTCCTCACCTTCGCCTCTCAGCCCTTCTTCTGCTACGCTTCGGCAACCTTCTCATTTTCACCACCAACAACAACAACAACCGGTTAAACCGTGGGCACCCGTTACACCACCTGCAACATCGCCTCTTCCTCATCAACAATCTCCTCTGCAGCAATACAATACTCATCCCCAGCAATATCAACAACAACAAGAGCAACAATCTTGGAAGGTAAAAAAACCGAGCGAACAACAAAAACAAGACAAAAAATCGACGATATACCGAGTAAATAAAAAAATTACCAACACCCGAGACAAAAAATGAAAAACTAAAATTCTCTTTGCGATGTAGTCAACTGGAATAATCATTCAATACGCACGAAGCACGATGAAATTCATAAATTCATGATTTCGAAGTTTGCATCTTTGGAATTGGTCAGTCGGACGAATACGAAAAAAAAAACGATGTTTTATTTTTTATTTTTTATTTGTTATTTTATTTTTTTAATGCGGAGCCAAAAATCAACGGGGAGTATCGATGGCATTTATTTGGGAATAAGAAAATTAAATGTCAAAGAAAAATTGAGGCGGAAATCTGACAAATTGTGATTGGATTAAATATTTTTCGTTGGACTCCAACGATGCGAACTTCGATATCGTGTCAATTTCTCGATTAAACAGTCCCTTCTATGTCGCCATGTCACTAAATCCGATGAATGGAAAGAAAAATAATTGAAAACGTCAATTTCAATGCAACATTCGCCGTTGTGCTTTGTGTTTTTTTTTTCAGCAGCAGCAGCAGCAGCACCAAGACTCCTTCAATTCCTTCGATCATTCAACGCCGCACCAGAACCAGTCGCAATCGATTCCGGTTTATCATCAACCGAGCTTTGAACCGCCACCTTCTCTCATCACTCTCAGGCCCGAGCCACCAATTTCCCAGGTAAAATAAAACATTTTGCATTTCTGTGAAGATTTTAGTCTGAATTATTGTTTTTTCTTTTTTTTCCATTGATAAAAATATTATTTTCATTTTTTTATCATATTTCTTGTTTAATTTAAAAAATCGTGATAATTTTCGTACCGATTTTGCGTTGCGATCCAAGAAAAATGACGTTTTATTGTTCTGACCAAATATTCAATAAGAATGTTGAGCTCTGCTCGAGAAAAAAACAGAATTTCGTTGCATTCCAACGATGCAAACTTTTCAACATCATAAAAATTTGGGTCACATGAGAATTATATGACTGGATTGCTTTGCTAAACTCTCTCGGCCTATTCGTTCGAAAAGTTGGAGATTATGACGAGCTGAATAAGCGGCTAATTTTTTTTTGGCTTTTCTTCAAAATGCTAAAAGTGCAGTTTCGTCTTGATGCAGCAAAATCCTTCTGGCTAAATATCATGAAATCGTATGGATATATTAATCGCGAGTATATTTTGGAACAAGAGACACGACTCGTGCTGAAAATGCGTGATCGACGACCTTACTCATTTGTTTCAAAATCCACAAGGGAATTAATCGCCTCGTTCAATCCTTGCCAAATGCCATTCAATTAAATTAGCACTAATTTTCCTTATCGACCAATTAAAATCTCCACCGCAAAGCAAAGAATGTCTGACGTTTTTTTTTCAATATTAACAAAAATTATAAAAAAGCTTTGAAAATCATGGGAATTTACGATTTTTCGTTTTTACTTTCAAATCTCGTTCTTTTTTTCTTTTTATCGTTTGGGTTTGAATTAATCCCGGAATTTTCTCATGAATCTTCTCGCCTCGCTGTTCCTATTTTTTTTTTTAGCAAACGTGCCCTTTTGGATTGAAATTCAATGCAATTTAATTTAATTTTTTCTTAAATTTCGTCGTCGATCAGCGTCTCGGGACGAGTACATTTGACAGGTCTGCATCGTCTGCTCGTCCCGAGCGCTCGCCGAGTCGATACGTTCTCGTAGTTTAGATTAACTCGCAACATAAAATGGCAAAACTGCATTCGAAAAATTTCCAGGCACCGGCGCCGGTTTATCAGGCTCAGCCGGCAGCGACAATGGCCCCGATAAGTGGAAACATGAGAGGAGACACGAAATGGCCACCAGAGTCGGTAAAAGCTCAAGCGGAAGCGGAGAACAAAGCGAGACTCGATTTGGCAAAAGGACCGGCTGTAAGACCGCGAAGAGTCAACAAAGATTACAGCGGTTTCTTTGCTCAACACGCTCTCAACAGTACTTATCCCGGATACCGAGCACCCCCAGGAACTCAATATTTTTCGCCCGCTTATCAACATTAATTTATAAAAATATTCTCCCATTTGCTTCAGAGTCTTAACCTTTTATTCCTTTTATTTTTTCTCTCCAATTTCCCATCGATTCCCTCTCGAGGGTCAGCAGAACATTTGGTTCATCGGGAACTGAAGGAAAAACTCGATTTCCTTACGCTTGTCTTTCCAGCTCCCGACAACTCGTGATGCTCCCCATAATTCATTTAACGATGTAAATACTAAATATCCCGAGCTATGATCGCGCGGATACCGCAATTCGGCATTATTAATTAATTATCAATTAATTAATGAATTATTATGAATAATTATTTACTTAAATTCTTTGAATAGTTAAATTTTAAATAATCAAATATTTACATTAATAATAACACAATAAATATTCAAATTATTTGAACAATAATTTTCAAATGATTAAATACTTCAATTATTTAAATAATTGAATTTCAAATAATTAAATATTTGAATTTTTTAAATAATTATTTTTCAAATAACTAAATATTTGAAATTATTTAAATAATTATTTTTCAAATAACTTAATATTTAAATTATTTAAATAATTAATTTTCAGATAATTGAATATTTGAATTATTTAAATAATTCAATACTTAAATCATTTGAATTCATTTAAATGATCAACTATCATAAATAATTAATTAACAATTAATTATTTATTCGTAATTATTATTGTTAATAATCCCTAATAATGATTGAATAATTATTTATTATCAATGGATTAATTATAAATTGATAATTAATTAATACTTAATAATATTGCTCGATCCAGTTTGCAAATTACTTGGACGTTTTTTGTAGAGACACAAATTATCGTCTGCCTTGCTTTTTCCGTAGTTTTACGACCCCGCGCCACTGTTACCTTTTTTTTTTCGTTTCTGCTATGCATCACTATCGTGTAAACTAATTTATTGAGTCGTGGATCGGCGAATTGTGGGATTTCCTCGGAAATTGGAACGTACAAAAATAAGTTGTGAATAAAAAAAAGAAAAAAAAAAAAAAGAGAACCGAGAGCAGAAAACGAAACCGAAAGAAAGATCAAGCCCGGAATGAAATATTTTAGTCGGTATTTATATAACAAGGCGACGACCGGCTTGACGACGAACGACAAGAATCGAACGACCTTATCGATTCAAACAACACGCCGTAATGTACAAAACTTATAATTTCAAGATTACACATTTAGCGGCCGTATTTATTTATTTATTTATTATTATTGTTTTTTAATGCTATGCGATTGAACGCACATCGACCAACTCTCAGTCATCGAACTAACGATTTATTCTTAACGACGTTGTATCGTTTTTAATCGTATTTGAAGAAATAAAGAAAAATCAATCATTAATTTGTTGTCATTATTGAAATTTTTCATATGCTGGCCAACCTCGGGTCAATTTGACCCAAGACCAACCGTCCTATTCCAGTAAATATGTAAAAAATTCACATCTAATACGAGATTTCTTTCGTCGACCCGTTTTTCCGTTAAAACGAATTAAAGTTGCTATGACGTCACAAAACGCCTATTTTACTGTGCGCGGCGGCTCTCGCTCCACGCTTTTTCTTTTAAACTTAGCGTCGAGCCGCTGCAGCGTTTCTTGATTCTGAATGAGTATTCGGGCATAATGTCGATGATTTTGAGAAACGTGCTCGCTATTTTTTGTTATTCATTTCCCTTTTTATTCGTCCGGCTATCAACAACATATAGCTTATCATTTTCACAGTGTATGTAAAATACAATTGCGGCAACAACTGCTTCTTGCTAGTAGCAAAACAATAATATGAATAAATATTCAAATTCAACCTTTAGAACGGTGCGAGTTTAACAGGCGATTTTAAAAATCCAGGGCCTCTTCGTTCTCCCGTTTTTTATACTTTTACCGAATTTTTTATTATTTTTTTCTTTAACAGCAAAATTGCCGCAAGTTCACGTGATTTGACATCGAAACGAAAACAACGAGCCCGAGTTGAAGCCTTTTCATTAAATTCTACCAAAGATATGAATTTTTAAAGATTGGGGTCATTTTGACCCATGACGAGTTTAAATCGCGCGCGCCCACCTTCGTTTTCCCGTTTTTAAAATCGTTTTACATCATTTTTCACAAATTTTTTGACTTCAAGCGGAATCGCCCCAGGCTCACGTGATCCTGCATCAAAAGATGAAAAGAATGAGCCCAAAATGCAACCTTTTTGTTAAATTTTACCCGAGATATGAATTTTTCAAAATTGGGGTCATTTTGACCCCAGCTCAGCGGAATAAGTAAATAAGATACGAAGTTACCGTTCCAGGGTTAAAATAACAGCAATCCGAGCGGATGCTACGGAGGTAAGTTGATGAACTCGATCGATTATAGTCTCTGTGACTTCGATAAGCCAAACAAGTGAAGGCACACGCGTATTGTAAAACGCAGGAAGAAATATCGTAGCACCAATCGAACGAGTATATTTGTTTTGACGTACAACTCAAGTTCTCTAGTTTATAAATGCGATGAGTAGAAGAAATAAATATCGATCCTTGAAAAATACGATTTCACAAATGTCGACAAACCGTTTACTCCGGCTCAATGAGTTCCGTCAAAATCTTTTAGAAAAATAATCATCTTCGTATGTTTACAGAACGCGATCGGATACGACACGACATAAATATCTCATTAATTACAAGCGTAAACAAACAAGTGTGAAATATCCGATTGCTTGACTAGGCGAACAGATTTTTTGTACGGGCGAGACTCGGAGGATCGAGGAATCAAACGAGGAACCGAAATTCCTCGATTTCGAAGTCCCGATCGCCGCTATTTCTTTTTTTTTCTATTCGAGTCTCCTTCGTATCAAAGTACGCGCTTAGATTTGTCAATCCCTCATAATTCTTGCACAATTTTCATTTTTTTTTTTTCCAATTTTTCTCGCTTTTTCTCCAATTCACCAAGTTCTAAACCAGAGAAAAGCCTTGAGTCTGCTGTATCGCTTGGAGCAGTTTGTAACGGAGTCTTTCGCGAGTCTTGTAGCGAGGCAGATCCAACAAATTGAAGCATGTGTGAGCAACGGGCAAATAACGCTCGTCCATCATCGGCTGGATCGTAATCTGGAGTAAATAAAAATATTTTCCAGAAGTCTCATCATTTTTCGTGAGGAAATTCGCATTTTCGGACTCGATGAAGATCGAGGGCGAAAAAAATCAATTAAAATTAAAGGAAAACTGAATGGAAACCAATACAAAGTTAGAAAACTAAAAAAAGTAATAAAAATTGAATTTTATTTTGAAAAATAAATTTGAATTACTAAAAATTTAAAAAACTGAATAAAAATGGCTAGCACTTCAAAAAACCCAATAAAGACTAATTGAAAATCAAAACACTAAGTTAAAATTGATAGAAATTTTGGAAACTGATTGAAAATTCATAGGAATTGCAAAAAAATGAAAGGAAATTTGAAAAACTGAAGAAAAACTAATAGAAATTTGAAAAACTAAATAAAAACTGATAAAAATTGAGGGAAATTTAAAAAACCGAACAAAAATTAATAGAAATTGCAAAAAATAGATGGAAATTTGAGAAACTGACTAAAAACTAATAGAAAAGTGAAAAACTAAATAAAAAATTCAAAGACTGAATAAGAATTGATAAAAATTTGAAAAACTGAGAGAAATTAAAAAAACTGAATAAAGACTAAAATCTTGAAAAAAATTTCCCTTACCACGATCGCTTGCATGCCTTGAATGGGAATTCTGTCGCTGCCGGTCAAAAAAAGCAGGAATTTTTTCTTTTCTTCGAGCGAGAGCTCGTGAAAGACTTGCCAGAAGAGAACGATCGTCGGATCGTTTCTCGAGTACCCTTCCTTGTACGTGGTGTTCTCTTCCAATTCTCTCCAATCGTAATTCTCGTTGCCAACAACGACCGCCATCAATTCGTGACTATGAAATAGCTCCAGGACTCGACCACCGCATACTTTGTGGAAGCCGTCGGAAAAAGCTTGGAAATGGGGCTCCGGCGATTTGTTGAGAATGTGATCGACGTACAAATTTATATATTCCGTTCTAAATATCAAAATATGAGAAAAAAAAAAATTATCAATAAAACTTTTCCTTTTTTTTCTGTCGTCCTCGAATATCAGCCCTCGAAGGGTAACCTTCAAATTTCTTTTTACCTTCGTTCTCCCGTTTTTTATTGTTATACCGCAGTTCATACTAATTTTTCAATTTCAAGCAAAATTTTCCCGAGTTCATGTGATTCTCTGTATTAAATAACGAAAACAATGAGCTCAGTTAAAACTCTTTTCCTTCAATTTTACCGAAAATATGAATTTTTAAAAATTGGGGTCATTTTGAACCCCCAGGTTACCGGAAAAGGTAAAAAAAAAAAAGGTTACCGTTCCAGGATCAGATCGTATGAATAATTTACTTGTTGTTCTGTGTGACTGGAATTTTGCTGCCGCCCGGAATCAGTTCGTGGATAACATGTTGGCCGAAAACTTCTTTCGAGATTTCAAAGTACAAGCAAAACACTTCCTCGACATCGGATTCCTTGTAATCCATAAGGCTCTGCAAGCTCCTGGAGGAATCGATTTTGAAACGTTAATATTTTTCAAAAAAATGTACAATTTTGTTATTTTATTTTATTCCAAAATTTGTTTCTCATTTATTTTTTACTATCGATGAAAAAATAAACGTGATGAATAAAAAATGTTTGGCCTACCTCGCAACCGTCGGCGATATATCTTTCATGTCGGACAGGCCAACCGGCTCGTTCAATAATTTTTTGTACAAGACCAAAGGGAATGGGAGGTCGATTATAATGAAATTATAAATTGCCAATCCACACAAAACTCCGATGAGGAAAAACATGACTTTTTCTTCCAAGGGCACGTCGCTGAACCAAATAGTCCGAGTTTCTTCGCATTGTTTGAACATTCCGTATTTGGGGCTGAGGATTTCTTTTAGTAACAGCATGAAAAATTCTTTTTTCACGCCACCCGCGTCTTCGGCTTCTTCGTTTTGGAATTTGACCTTGAGAATTTTATTATTTTTCAGGGCTCGATCGATTTTTTCAACTTTTTACTGATCGTCGCTGAGATCGAGGGAATTATATTTTCGGATACTCACTCGGAGAGGTTTCTTCAGGTCGCTCGATTCATACAGCGACAGCTGAGCTAATGTGTCCGCAACCAAATTTTCCCGCGAAACGTTGAAAATTATGAATTGCTCGTGTCGAGAGTCTATCGAACCGGCTGGATAAGGGGCGAACAACATGTGCGTCAAAGCTCTCGTGGCAGCTTCGCTCATTGCCGAGTGCATCTGGAAAGTGACATTTTTCATGCAGGCTTTTCTTTACGATTTTACGGAAAGAAAAAGATTTTTTTTTTTCAATAATTTCGACATTTAACCCTAGACCGGAAACCTGGGGTCGAAACGACCCCAGGCGACGTGAAATCCCATTTTTTATCGATTTACCGGATTTTTGACTAATTTTTTTATTCCAAGCAAAATTACCCGAGGATCCTGCATTGAAAAACGGAAAGAATGAGCCCAACTTGAATGCTTCTCGTTAAATTTTACCGGAGATATGAATCGTTTAAAATTGGGGTCATTTTGACCCCGAGGGAACTTTAAATCCCGCACCCTCCGTCGTTTACCCTTTTTTTATAATATTACCACATTTTCGACTAATTTTCTGATTCCAAAAAAATGCCTAAGGCTCACGTGATTCTGCATTAAAAAACGAAAAGAATGAACCCAAGTTGATCGTTTTCCGTTGAATTTTGCCAAAGATATGAATTTTTCAAAATGGGGTCATTATGACCCCAGGTTACCGTAGTGTGTGACAAAAAGGCCACCGTTCTAGGGTCAATGGATAGAGCTTGTATTTTTTTTTCATTCATATTTCTGCATAGCAAATGTTCTAAAAAATGAGAAAATTCGTTAAGATCGATAAAAAAATAAGATGGAATCCTTTTTCCTTAATTAAGAAAAAAAAAATCCATTTTTCCAAGTACCACAGATAAAAAATAATCATCGTCTTCTACAAAAATACTATGGACCACAGTACCTGGATCGCTTGATCGGTTTCCAACAGAATTGTTTTCGCCTGGGCGTCGAATAAGAATGGATAGTGGCAAAAGTAAATTTTTTGGTCCTGTAACGAGAGATAAAAAAAAAAAGATGAATGTACAAAAATCAAAGAAACAAAATGGCCTAGAAGGAAGAAACTGAGGTAAGAAAAAAGGAACGAACCGTGTGCACCTTTTTGTACAACAACCATTCAACGTAATCGGTTCTGATGTCGATGACTTCTTTTAATTCCGGCAGATGGAACGTTCCGTAAGGAACGTGCAAGCCATCCTCGGCAGATTGGTTCAATTTATTAATAAAAATTAAAATATCGAGAGCCATTTTTAAATCTTTGTTTATGAAAGTCTGCGCCTGGAGAAAAAGTGAAAAAATTGTTTAAAAAATATTTCAACCACAAAGTCCACGCTCGGCTCGTAATAAATATTTCAGACTTGCCTCGCGGTCGTGCCTTTTGCATTCGTTGGCAAACCGGAGAACGAGCAATTTGTAGACGCGAATAAGACGCTCAAATATTTGTACAGGAGCTTTTGACCACCAGCCACCGAGGACCGTTTGATTTTCGGGATTCATGCGTAAAATCCTTTTGGCAAATGGGATTTGAAGCTTCCGAGCATATCCGGGATCCGTAAAAGCAGAGTACATCGGCAAGGTCAAATAAATTCTTAGGCACTCGAGGTCCGGAGATGGTGAGCACAGACTGGGCACGAGACCGTCAATTATACTCGCGAGTATCTGGCCATATGGAAAACACACAAATCAACGTCAAAAATGAAGAAATTCGTGCGAATTTCGACAACGAAACAAAAATTGCTCGGAAATTCGCGGATAAATAATTATTAATCATGAATTATTATTAATTATTAATAATTACAATTATAATTCATATATAATTACAAATATCTTTCTCTTATTTTTGAAATTATTTTTTATTATTTTAATAACTATTAATAATTAATCATTATTTTATTTTACTTTATTTATTTATTCTATTAATTATTTATATTCATTTATTTATAATTTATATTTATTATTATTATTATTGTAATAATTATCCACAATTGATAATATTTTATTGCAATTTTTAAAAATTATTTTTTATCATTCCAATAATTATTCAAAATTAATAAATATTTTATTATTATTTTTTGGAATGATTTTTTATTATTTCAATAATTGTTAAAACTGGATAATTATTTTATTTCTATTATTGGAAATGATTTTTTATTATTTGAATAATTGATAAAAATAAATAATTCGACATGATGAACGAAAATATGAAGGAGGAAAAAACTCACAAGTTCCTTGATCGTCGTGTTGGCGATTTCCGAAATCATTCTGTAAATTTCAATAACTTGATGGACATCGACTCCGTGATTCTTGCTCGAACAGGTGTAGTGCTCGTCATTCTCAATCAAAAAAGATGCGTTCAAGCATGGCACACTGGTAAAAACAGTCTCGAGATATCTGCAACATGATCGAGCTGTAGGGAGCCATTGGAAAATCTTGCAAAGCAAACGGATGTTATAAAAATGAGAACTTACGTCATGAGTTCGTGATCGACTGGCGCTTCCATCGGTACCCTCAGACAGGCCGAAATTCGATCTTTCGTCACCGTTAGGATCTGCGAATCAGGGTCAAGAACTCTGCAATCGTCCGGCTGGATATTATCCTGCGGAACAATAAGAAATTTGTGTTACAATATTTTCTACAGTATCGTTCGTCCATCGCCTCGAGAATGAGTGAATTGACAAAATCCGGGTGCATAAATGAACACAATTTTGAAAAAAGTTCAAATTGGGCTAATTTTTTTCGTTTACTGATGCAGAATCACGTGAGCCTAGGGCAATTTTTCTCGGAGTTAAAAAATTAATAAAAATGCGGAAAAACGATGAAAAAACGGAATTTAAAATCGCTTCGGGTCATAAATGACCCGAATTTTAAATAATTCATATCTCCTGTAAAATTCAACGAAAATAGTTCGAGTTGGGCTCATTCTTTTCGTTTTTTAATGCAGAATCATGTGAGCCTGTGGCAAGTTTCATCACAGTCAAAAAATTTGTCAAAAATGCTGTAAAACGATAAAAAAACGTCTTTGCCTTTTTCTGGGTCACAGTAGCGAAGCAATGGTCGCTTCCGGTTGTGACGCGCTTGATAACGTAACCTTCAGAGTCCTCGCTCATCGGATTTTCCTCTTCGGGACCGACTGAGCCATTCGGCGCTACCCATGGCCCAAGTACGACTTGAGGCGTCGTTACACAATGCGTTGCTCGAGTCCCCAGTTGTCCGGCTCCGCCCAGGCCCCAAGAATAAACCCTGCCCCGCGACGAGACAACCGCCGACATGTGTCTCTTGCCACACGAGATCTGCAGAGTCGAGCGCATCGAAATAATCGCAGTGAGTCAGACGTAAAAAAATATTCATCACAATTAGAAAAAAAATAAATAAAATAAAATGAAATGAAATTTACTTGAGTGACGATGCTCCCCATGAGCTCGACGATTTGTCGAGGTAACATCTCGTTCGCAGTCCCACCGTGTCCCAACTGGCCGTACATCCCTGCCCCGCAAGTAAAAACTCCACCATCCTGTGGAAAAATGTGATGATTAAAATAAATAAAATAAAGAAAATAAATAAAAAATAAAGAAATAAAATATACAATAAAAATAAAATGAATGAGTCAATAATCAGCTGATTCGAGCTTGTCTGCATTTTTCTCTTACGGTCGTCAGAAATGCGGAAAAATTTTCGCCACAGGAAACGTAACGAACTTTGACGTTTCTCAAAGTTTTTAGTTGGAACGGCAAGTGTATGGTTCCTGTGATTATCCCGCCCAATTGACCGAAAGAGTTGCTTCCCCAACCGTAAACAGCACCTGTTGGATGTTTTTTCTTTATCATTTGCTGATCAGTTGCTAGCTAAAGGATTCGATGCGACTATTAATTGACCCTAGAACGGTAATCTTTTTTTTTTCTTACCTATTCCGGTAACGTGGGGTCAAAATGACCCCAGTTTTGAAAAATTCATATCTCCGCCAAAATTTAACGAAAAGAGTTCAACTTAGGCTCATTTTTTTCGTTTTTTGATGCAGAATCGCGTGAGTCTAGGGTCATTTTGATCGGAGTGAAAAAAATAGTCAAAAATGCAGTAAAACGATAAAAAACGTGCGAACGTTTGATTTGAACACTTCAAGGTTTCAAATTATTCTTTTTTCATTATTTTTTCCTCGCGCTCGTTAATTCAACGAAATTTCAAAAATTCAATATTCTTCATTTTAATAAAATTAATGATTTCGTGCATTTTTGGGTAAGGGAAGAAAAAAATCAAGGTTCAAATACCAGATTTAGAAACAGCTATGTTGTGAGATCCACCCGAAGCGATAAATGCTATGGGCACGGAGGCCAATTTTTTGACACAAACTGGCCTCGGCGACGAGTCCAGTTCGGCGCCATATCCTAATTGGCCATCGTCGTTTTCGCCCCACGCATAAAGCACACCATTATTCGTGAGTGCAACAACGTGTTTCGATCCACACGCAATTTGAACAACAACGCTTGTGCCTAAAGCTCTTACCATTTGAGGTTTCGACACCGACGGACGTTCCGATTCAAAACCTGCAAATTGTCGCAAGCATTAAAAATCCCTTTGCCCATCTTCGCCGTGTAAAATTCATTTTTAGTGAAAAATTTTGTTCACCTAATCGACGACATTGATTGCAACCCCACGCAAACAATTGGCCCCATTCGTTGACGGCCATCGAGTGATTCGAGCCGCAAGCGACTTTCTTGAACACGAAAGCCTCCAGGCCAGGAATCAAGTCTGCACGCACAAAAGGAACTTAAACTTTTTCCTCCCGGTCTCGCGACCATTTTTCCAAAAATTACACTTACGAAACCTCCGCCTCGGCATTTCGTGACCAAGTTGACCGTAGTCGTTGTTCCCGCAGGAATATATTTTGCCATCGCTCGTTATAACCACCGTATAATTATCGCCACATGCGACTGCAATTCCACAATTTTCATATCAATCCCAAAATTATTTAATCGATCGAATTTCATTATTAGAATTCAATTATTAATTTATCGATATTATTATCAAAATTAAATAATTGATTGATCAAATTATATTATTATTTAGTAGAATTTAATTATTGAAATTAACTTATTAATTAATCATATTTAATTATTGAAACTCAATGATTAATTAATAAAATCCAATTATCAAAATTAAATTATCAATTTATTGATAATATTTAAAAAATAAAAGAAAATCATTAAAAAAAAAAACAAAAATGTTGCATAATTTTTATTGTAATTAAATTTCATCAAAATCCAACTTTATTTTTCATCAATTTTCATTATGCTCATCCAAATTTTGTATCTTATTTTATTTTGATTATTTTTTTCCCAATTTTTATTTCCATCATCATTTATTTTTCATCGTCCATTTGTCAAGATTTTTCAAAAGTAATTTTTTGGGCCAGTCTCAGGTCCCGATGCTCAAAAGGTAAAGAAAATGGTAATTTTTCAAGTCGCAAAGAATTTTTACCCCTCCAAGGAGTTTTGCCTCTAGGAAACACGATGAAACGTTTTGTTCAAATTGTCAAAAGTCCTTACTTTGCTTGATCTGTGTGGCTTGATCGAAAACGACTTCCCGTGGCTCGAGTATGAATTCATCTTCTATTCCGCCCAGGCCAAGTTCACCGTGGACGGTACTACCCCAGCAAAACATATCAGTGACGCGTATCGATGACGCAGACTCGATCACCTTGTCACTGATTTTGTCCAGACAACGTTTTTTCGAAGGGCTTGCCTATAAATCACATCAACGCGTGAAAAACTTTTTTTTTTTGGTAAAATGACGTCTCAGGAAATGGGGAATGAGAAAAATGTGCGGAAGGGGCTAAGAAATTTTTGGGATGTGGTTACACTGTGTCAAACCGACTAACCATGATTTTTTTTAGATTTTTTCATAATTTTAGGTTATTCTGTTGTGTTGAATTTCCATTAAAAATATTTTCGATCGTTCCTTCGAAATGTCATGAAGCAAAACTGTCAATTTTCGCATAAAATGTATTGGTAAATCGTATCCTGCTGGAGGGGAAAGAATTTACTGGGAAAAAGTATTTTTTTGCCTCGTGGGGTTTAGGGGTAAGGAATTGAAGAACAAAGGGATTTTCGTATTTTTTTGTCCATCAATTATTGGCTCAAATGTGTCTCGTGCGGTTTCGACTTTTTTTTGCAATATTTTTAATTTCGTGAGATTAACTGTATTCATTGACTTGTCAATGTTGACAATTTGAATATTTGACACTTTCCATTCGGTCGAGTCAGACAACTGTCTAATTTTTCTCTTACTTTTTGTTTTTTTTATTTTTTTTCGCAATACGAAATTCTCTGAACGATCACTGCAACAATGACACTCGAATGATTTTCCAGCTGATTTCGAGTTCAACGTATTTGAGGAGTTCGTGTTTGTCGTTTATTTGGTTAAAAGTCGAACCGTGTGGCACATTTTTCATTTTATTATTTTAACGATCAGCAATAATTTTCTTCACCAATGACAACGTAGTTAACAACGAAAAAAGTATAAAACTTTTTTTTTATCATCGCGACACCTCGAAAGTTCTTTATGTTAAGCATTTCTTACACGATTACCTGAATATTTCCTAAACTCACATTTCCCCGTTCATGACAGGCACATTTCTATCATTTCATATCGCGTTTGCAATTGAAATCTGAAACGGTTAAAATAAATACGTTCTGCTCGGATATCATGCTGATAAATTTGCAAATTGGAACTTGCGGAATTTGACGATGGCGGCGCTGCTCCACATGTTTGTCCGTTTTCCTACAGCTGATAATCTATGAGCCGGTGTCCTAACCTTACCGATCCTAACGGACAAGAATAATAATGCGACATACTTTTTTTTTACCGGTTCGCAACCGGGTGGGAGAAGAATATAATTGTTTTGGTCATAATTTCAAGATTACAGGCATTTAATGGATATGGTTGTAGAAAATTACGGAAAAGGGACTTCTGTTATTCTCGAATAATGGAAAACCAGCTGCGTCTCTATATATGTAGAGGAAAAATAGCAAAAAATGTGTGTCATTGTATTTGATGCTAATGAAGAAATCACCAAATGTTTTAATTAAATTCTTATCTCAACCTTCTTAATAATCGATGAAATGTGTGAGAGCTTTGAAAAAATATATTAGATGAAAAATTCGTCGTTGTCTGTAATGACCCTGAGCAGTTTTTGGTCAAAGTTGAAATAAAATATGAGAAATAATAGTAAACATATCAATAATTTCAGAAAAATTAGAAAACATCGCGCCGTATTTTGTTTTGCTCGGTGCGATGCGATCCTATCGATAAAATAAGGGTCGTATTGGAAAACGCGCGAACCCAGTTGAGTAAAAAGTATTAAAATACCGGGATGAATTGTGTTCTCAAAGTCACGATCAATTCATGAGCAAATT
The DNA here is from genome assembly GCA_030522525.1 of Campopleginae sp. 14b. NCBI lineage: Eukaryota > Metazoa > Arthropoda > Insecta > Hymenoptera > Ichneumonidae > Campopleginae sp. 14b. The sequence continues at coordinate 25,712 of JAPYYS010001456.1, forward strand.
GTCGTCGATATATAGAGCGCGTTGCCTTGAAAAATGCGAAGCATTGTCGTACTGACAATTCGTGTCGAAAGTGTCATAAAAGTGTACAAACTTTTGCATGACGTGTGATTATCCGGTAGAAAAGTTTATTAGTACGGCCCTGCGCCACGACTACTGCCACGATGGCCGAGGAGCCCGACCCAAACGAGCAAGCGACGATGGAAAATGTGACGCAAAATGAGATCAAGGTATCGGAAAATGGGGCGATTGTATTTTCAGGAATGAGCGGAGTGTCGGTATTTATTACGAAGTGTTTCGAGCCTAATTATCGAAGGCGGAAGTGAAATAGTGACAAGTTATTAAAGACCATCTCTCGTGTGTGTTTTCGGATTTTGACAGGTCAGTGCCGGAGGACCGACAGTTAACAACGATGAGAATGAAGTGGGTATTCTTGAGTTTCAAGCGTCCCAAGTTATTTCGAGGCTCGAAGAAGCGGTCGAAAGAGCGACCGAGGGTGGCGGCACAACATGGAATAATCCATCAGGATTTTTATCACAGCCAAAAACAGCCCAAGAAATTTTGTCCCTCATACAGGTAAGTCTCGTCCCATTAATTCAATCGCGTCAATCGCGAAAACATTGCTTACCGTCTCTTTTTCCATTGGCTCTCTCCTTCCATATCGCTTTTCCCATTCGTTCGCTCTTCTTCGTTTCGATCCTCTGAATTCATTTAGGTCACGTGGTTCCTTTAACGCGCTTCTTATAAATCGCGACCCATTTTTCTTCACTCTTACGAAAATCAATGATTTATCCTCACATTTAAATAATAAATCAAACATAAAATAATAAATTAACGAAACAAAATATAATTCAAAAAAATTGTCATAGACGAACGCTAGAATTTCATTTTTGGCTCTGCTTAAAAAAAAATACAATAAATTAATAAATTGTTATTCAAATAGCGAATAAAAATAAAATAAAACGAAAAAAAACTGAAGAATAAAAAAAATGTCGTACACGAACGCTGGATTTTTATTTTCGGCTCATCTTTGAAAAAATGTCATAAAAAAAATTCTAATTCAAATAATAAATAAAATCATAAAAAAATAAATGAAATAATAAACAAAATAAACGAAATAAAACGAAACAAAAAAAAATTGTCCTAGACCAACACTGCATTCTTATCTTTAGCTCCCCTTCAGAAAGTGTCATAAAATAATAAATTCCATTGCATTTCAACGGCGCAAACTTCACCGTCCGGCCAAGAGCGAACAATATTACTTTTTTTTTAATGATAATTATTTCCTGTGAGCGGCGAGCCCCTGAGAGATAAGATTATTGTAACGAGTGACACACGAGTTAGCGATTGTCCATGTATTTTTGTACGCAGGACCTTGTCATACACGAAGATTCGCCACAAAGTAACGAGGATGGAACGGCCGAGGGTGCCGTCAGCCAAATAACAAGTTTGCCGCCCCTTACGGAGGCTGCAAAATTAGCTCTCGTTGTACATTCTGTCTCGGCTTACGCGGTCGCTCTGCCTAGGCCTCATGCTCAACGCTTAGCGGGACGTTTGGCCGCCGACACAACCAGATGGCTCAGTCACATATTCCACTTTGTCGATTGCGCTTCGTCCTTTCACGAGGACCATCTCGAGGGATTGGTCCGAGTGACCCGACTCGCTCTTCACAGAAAATATCCACGGTACATGGAGGAAGGATTCACCGCTTTGGCCTCCTCGCCGCCTCTTATTTATAGTTCCATCGCTGCTCCCCTCGGAGTCGTGCAACACTTGTGTCGCCAGGTACAGATTTATGAAAATACATTTTTCTTGAAAATTATCGTTTTTCCCATTTTTTTTTTGGTAAGAGATATTTTATTGATGTTGAGTGAATTTGCGATGAGGAAAAGTTTCTAGAGATAGGGAAATATCGAGAAAAATTACTGGCAAATTGAAATTATCGATTTTTTACTAACTTTTGGACTTCAAGCTGAATTGCTACAGGCTCACGTGATTCTGCATTAAAAAATGAAAAGAATGAGCCTAAGTTGAATTTTATTCATTAAATTTTCAAAATTGGGGTCATTCAGACCCCAGTTTAGCGGGATAGGTAAAAAAAATGAGCCTCAGAAATCATTAGTAATTTCGTTGCAAAAATTTGCCAGTTAAAGCTGAAGATCTTCTTCTAAATTTTGAAAAAACGAATTTTCTCATAATCCGCAGTTATCATTGCCACTGCATTGCGTTCGGCCTATTCCACACAACACGATGTTCGGATCGCCACAAAGTATGGACGTGTCTGCCCTGGAGCGTCGACTAGCCGAGGACAGTCAATCGAACGTCGTGACACCACTTTTGGTTCTCGCCGAAGCTGGTTCGGTACTTACAGGTCATTGCGACAACATACCTCGGTTACGCGAAATTTGCGATAAATATAACGTTTGGCTTCATCTCCGAGGACATTCTTTAGCTGCTTTGGCATTGAACAACTTCACCAAAGATTTGGTAACATTCCCCAAACTTTTTTCATCCTTTTTTCTCCTCTGGCATTCTTTTATTTTAATATCAAATAATTTTCCATCGTTTCTGCAGCCTTCGAAGATTGCCGACAGCATTACACTGCCACTGGGAGTTTGGTTGGGTATTCCCTCATTACCGGTGGTCGTATCCTTTCGTAAAATGCAAAAAAAATTAAATTTTTATCAAAAATTTGTAATAATTCAAATTTATCATTTAAAAAATATGAAGAATTTATTTTATATTTTATATGAAAAAACATTGATTAAAATATTGTTGATAATATTTCTTTAACCATTTGGTGGTCAGACATTGTACAGACTGACTGACACGAAAGGTGGAAGACCGACGCAAAGAGACACGACTTTATCACTAATATCTGGCCTAATGGCAGATTCTTTGTCGAGGAGATTACCGACGTTGCCTCTGTGGGCGGCCTTGCAGGTTCTAGGTCGAGAGGGCATACAAGATAGGTTCAAAAGGTGCTTCGTTGTCGTTGAACAATTTTATCATAAAATCAAAAAATTACCTTGCATCAGCGTCCTGGTAAGTCGAAAAAATATTTTATTCATTAAAATTCTCAATTGTCAATTATTAAAATTGTGGATTTTCAATTCTATTTAAAAAAAAAATTTCTTTTGACACAAAAAACTCTTCATTGTCCCTCAACGTGGAAATAATAAAATTCTTAAAAACTCTTCGACAATTTTCGCGTTTCTCGTCGAAAAGGAAAATTTAGGCGTTTTTTTTTTTCATTTTATTTTTATAGAGTCAAGCACCTGGTGGTGAAAATGGAACGTACACGATAAACGATCTCTCGACGGCTCCGATAAACAGTCCCCAGCTGTTTGAGATAGTGGCAAGCGCCATTGTGTTCCAATTCGCACCGGCTGATCGCGATTCGCAATCGACCGAGCGGATTCCGCCTTATTACGATAAACTTAATTCCTGGCTCGGACAAATTTTACAACGTGACATCAGCAACGTGCAGATCGAACTTTGCGAAATCGAGCAACATGGTGTCGCCATAAGAATGTGTCCTCTCGAAAATCCAGAGAGACCACCGAGCGACGAAGATATTGAAAATGTCGTCGCTTGTCTCGAGCAGCAAGTGGTAAGAATTTTTATTTCCCCATACAATTATTTATTCCAATTACTTGAAAATTCGAGTTTTTTCTATTTTTTTTTTTTCATGTTTCGATTTATTCAACTTTTTGGATATTCGTTGCCTCGTCGAAATTGAAAAAAAAAATGAAAAATTGCAATTTTGAGCTTTATATTAAAAAATAAATTCCCATTGAATCATTTATTCGAATTTCTTGAAAATTGACCTTGAAAAAGTTAAGAAAATAATTTTTTGCCTCGTCGAAATTTGAAAAATCAAAAAATTACAAGTCCGAGGCTTCTCTTTTTTTTTCATGGAATTATTCATTGAAATTCGTTGAAAATTGACCGCATTTTTTGTCTCGTCGAAATTTAAAAAACCGAAAAATTGCAATTTTGCATTTTTTTAAATTCCGATCCTGTGAATTTTTCAAAAGTCGTCAATCATATGAAGTAAAAAAAGGGAAATAATGACTTTTGTGTTTATTTGGGAATAGGAAATTCTACTAGCAACGGTTGAGCACAAAGATACTTTCGTTCGTCTGGTGACGGACAACGATTGTCTCCATCTGGTCGATATGCCCGGTTGGGCGGGTCTTGGTGGTGTACGTTATGCTCCACCAACTTGGATTCACGTAATGACTGATCAAGCGAAAGAAGAATTGAACAGGCTCAACATCCAGCTCGTCGAGGCGCTCCGACGCACGGACGCAGCGTTTTCACTCGGCGAAGGTGCTGATGGACTGGCTTGTGTTCGTTTCGGCATGGTCACTCAAGACACAGGCAAGTTAACGCCTTTTTCATTTGATTTAATAATTTTTTTAATAATTAATAATGATTATTTTTTTTGCTTTGATTATTTTTCATTTTCTGTCATTTCGACGGAGTCAAGTGTTTGCTTTTAAATCTTGGATTCTCTTTTTTTCAATTAATTTTCCAATTCACAAATTATTCTGGAGAGATGATCGTTTTTTGCATCCGCTAGTAACGAAAATAATTAAAGGCTTCATTTTTCATGGGTTTTTTTAGATTTTTGTAAAATTTCAATGGTTTTTGTTTGTTTTTTGTAAAATTTCGATGGTTTTCGTTTGTTTCTCGTTTCCCCGTCATTTTGGCGAAGTTTTTTTTATGATCGTGTATGCGAAAAACCTCGATCGAGTGAGTCCATTCAAATCCCATTGATTTCGAAATTTCAGATGTTGCCGAATTGTTGTCGTTGGTGTTGCAATTCGGTCAAGACGTCGAAGCGACCTCGAAACTTCTTGACACGATGTCGGAAGTGGTGAAGCGAGGTATCGAAGCAGCACAGACGGATCTCGAGCGCGAAAACGCCGAGAAACTTTGGCAGGAGGGAATCTTGCGTCATGTGCCGGTTGTCGGAACTTTCGTCAATTGGTGGAGTCCGCCTTCGAAAGAGGCCGGTGTACGAGGACGCAGTTTAAATTTACAAGCTGGTAAGCTTGTGCAAATAAACTCTTAACCCCTAGAACGGTAACCTTATTTTTAGTTTTTTTTTTTATCTATTCCACTATACTGGGGCCAAAATGACCCCGATTTTGAAAAATTTATATCTACCGTAAAATTCAACGAATAGAGTTCATCTTGGGCTCATTTTTTTCGCTTTTTAATGCAGAAGCTCGTGAGCCTGGGGTCAAAATGACCCCAATCTTGAAAAGTTGATATCTCCGTTAAAATTCAACGAAACGCCATAACCTTGGGCGCATTCTTTTCGTTTTTTTATGCAGAATCAAGTGAGCTTGGGGTCAAAATGACCCCAATTTTGAAAAATTCATATCTTTGGTAAAATTAAACGAAAAGCGTTCAACTTGGGATCATTATTTCCGTTTTTTAATGCAGAACCCGTGAGCCTGGGGCAATTCTGTTCAAAGTAAAAAAAAAGTAAAAAATGCGATAAAACTATAAAAATCGTTTGAAAATTCTGAAAAATTGTCCAAATTTCTGCTCTCAGGTGTGGTCGAGAGCACAGAAAATATTTACAAGTACCACATGCAACTGCAGCCTAATTCGACAAACAGTAATGGCTCAGGAGCGAGAACACCGCCCCAGCCGCTTGTCCAGACTCCGGTAGGTGCGGGAAGTCAGAGTCACAGTCGTTCATCCAGTCATTCCAGTCTCCAGAGCGGCAAGAGCAATTTAGCAGCGATAGCCAATTCCTCGCCGCAGCCACAAACCAAGGAGGCCCTTAGCGAAGTACGCTCGTAGTTAATTTTCCTTTCACAGTCTCTCATCGCGTCACCAGAGAAAAGCATTATTCGAATGAGAAAATAAGTCGATTAAGCATTGTGAACTTTGCATCGTTGGAATGCAACGGAATTAATTAATTAATTATGAATTTTCTTTTTTTCGAAAGCAAAAAAAAGAAAAATGCAGTGTCGGTCTGAAAATGTTTGCAATCGAAAAATCAAACGTCAAAGGAATATTGAGGCGATTTCAAAAATAGAAAAAAATTGTAAAAAAATAAATTTGTTTTATTTTTTTGAAAATAAAAAATTTAGTCGATTCTAAAAAGTAAAATAATTGTGAAAAAAATAAAATAATAATTTTTTTTTTTTTTAAATTGGAATTTAGGCTGTTTCCAAAAATTAAAAAAATTGTGAGAGGAAAATTTCTTTTTTTTCTTTACGAAAATGAAAAATTGAGCCGATTCCAAAAATTTTAAACTTGTCAATAGATCAAATATTTTTCCGTGGACTTCAACGATGCAAACTCCATGGTGGTAATTAAGGTAGTCGCTTCCGGATCAATCCAGTTTCGCAGTAGAATGAAAAATAATTCAATCCAATTGATTTTTCCACCGTTTTTCGACGCTCCGCCAACCGCTACTTTTTTTTTCCACGGCTAAATATTTAGCCAAACGTTTTTGAAACTCTAAAAACAAAAAAATACAGTCGCTGCTGATTTTCGGAGCAAATTTGTGCATGAAATTGCATTATTGCACAAAATTCGCTCGCACGCTGTATTCAGGATTCCCAGGAGTTGCATTTCGTTTCTCGAACTTTTTGCGTCGATCTAGACTTGGAAATAAAACATCGTCGGAGTTGAACGATAAATATTCAATCAATTTATCATTTTTTTAATATATTCTCAATCTCCTCGACACGAATCTGCAAAAAATGAAACGTCATTTTCATTTTTAGCTTCGTTCTAAAAATAATCGAATAAATTTATCAATTCCGTTGCATTCATAAGAGAAAACGGAACGTAAGAATTTTCCATATTTTTTTTCTGACGTCCGTGTCTCGCATTTGCATGATTAAAATTTTTGTTTTAAATCATCGAGAAAAAATTGATATTTTTCGTTGGATTCCAACGTTGCGAACTTCAGCTCCAAAAATAATTTGGTTCTAGAAATTTTCCATTCAAAGGATGCTTTTGCAACGAAGACGAAGATTTGAATAAATATATGTATATATTAACATATATATATATATAAATATTCGAGTCCTGAGAAATTAGAAATACAGCTTAGGTCGTAGAATGGTAAGGCATTGGCTGATAATCGCAGCATTGAAAGAAAAGCCTCGTTTTCCCACCGAAGTTCTCGTGCGTTAAAAAAAAAAAAAAAAAAAAAAAAAAAAAAAAAAAAAAAAAAAAAAAAAAAAAAAAAAAAAAAAAAAAAAAACAAAAAAAAATATCCTTCTCTGGTTGCTCGGAGAAAATGAAGAATCGTCTGGCCTCGAAACATTAACTATTCGAACAGTATTTATTGTGTGAAAATATTTTTTTTTACGTTTGTTTTTTTTTTTTCATTATTTTATTTGGGTTTCGTGTGGCCATTTTTTTCCCTCAACTATTATTTTTAATTGGTCGAAAATGTATGGGAATATTTGTTTCTCGCTAAGTAGCAGCACAATCGTCAATATTTTCGACGTTCCCAAATTTTTCAATTTTTTACAGTTCATTCAGCAACTACAATTTAATTCCTCGAGCACAAATGTCAATGCTTATTGCAAAAATGTGATAAAACGAAAAATAATTGCGAGACCGTTTGTGAGGGATTTGGAGAATTAAAGTTTCTCACTCTTGGGCGTTTGTCACGTTTTTTTTGTCTCTTGTTCCTTCTCTCCGCAAACATATGAGAATTTTCGTCCCTTGAGTACACAAGAATTTCTAGAGCGCGAAGCTGTCGGAGTGAAATTTCTAAACGGACGTCTAGAAATCGCTAAACATGATGGTACATTGTGAATAATTGAGAAAAAATCAGTTGCAATATCGAATCGACGGTTCGACCAAAGATCCGGGCCTCCCGCTTCCGAAAACTTGAAAATTTGACACTAGCAAATGCTCGCGACAGCTGGAAGAAGGATATTAAACGAAAGAAAAACCGAAAATACTACCTTTAGTGATTATACAATGAATTCGTACTCCGCGAGTACGTTTAGGACTTAAGCGAATGAAAACAAAAAGGGAAAAAATCAACAAAAGGTAATAAATTAACACAAAATACACGAAAACAAACGACACTTTCCAACATTCAACATTCAAACACACACATTGTTGAAACTTATTTCATGATAAGCATTAATTTAAGCTCGTATGTATATTTATGTACCAAACTGTTGTAATAAAGTATTGCTACCGCATTCGTGATTATAAAAGCAATAAAAACCGAAGTCCATCGAATTTTCTTTATAAAAAAAAAAAAAAAAAAAAAAAAACAAGAACGAATTTATATTTAAAAAGAAAAAAAAAGGGAATTGGGACGGTGAAATTTTTCGTCCTATTTTTTTTTCGGCGCTCAAAAGACGTTGAGATGATGCGTCGATTGTTTGTGCGGCCGCTAAAAATTCTGGTACAATTTTTTTTTTTTTTTTTTTTACCTGATCCCGTGGCGTGGGGTCATTTTGACCCCAATTTTGAAAAATTCATATCTCCGGTAAAATTCAACGAAAAGAGTTCAACTTGGGCTCATTACTTTCGTTTTTGAATGCCGAATCACGTGAGCCTGGTGCATTTCACCTGGGAATTGAAAAATTATTCAGAAATTCGATAAACCGATAAAAAATGAGATTTTTCGTCGCACGGGGTCATTTTGACCCCAGGCGACCGTGGCAGGCTCAATATTTCAATAAAAATATAAATCACACATTACTCTGATTCCACCTGAGATGCAGACGACCTTTCCAACGATCTTAGCGACCACCCTCGACAATTGTGACAGATTATTCTTAAGATCATTGACATTTTCGAAAAATTCCCGACGAAACTCTGCAGAAGGCGAGACAGGACTTTCGTATTCCGGGTTTCGAGCTGGAAATAATAAAATCATTAAGGCACTCGGAATTTTTGTTGTTCTTTTAATTTCGTTTTCTCATAGTAATATTTGTTTCGTTTACAATAGGAGGAATAAAGTTTGTAGCATGGCAATGAGACACAATTTAAGTCGACAAAAACGAATGTTTATACGAATAATAATAATAATAATAATAATTAACAAGTTTGCATTCGGTAGTATTATTTCTTTGATATCTCCGGAAATAATAATGACGATTTATTCTTCCCTATACTTAAAGCCTATGCATGCCACACATACGAAATAATATTAAAATTCTTAAACAGCTTAATTCGAGTTTTTTCATATCTCTTAGTATCTTCCCTCGTTATTTTCAACTACTATGATTAAATTTTCTCTCTTTCTCTCTCGTTTCTCTCGGTAGCCTCTACGCACTTAAAAAATAAAAAATATTTCCATTTTTTTCAGTATGAAACAAGGAGCAGATTTCGAAGATTAACTCGTAGACACGACACTGGTACAAATTTGCTTTCACGAAAATTTCAAGGGTGACAGGTTTTCAAAATTGTTTTCTTCAATTTCGGCATTTTTCGACGATAAAATTGAATTTTTCATCTTTCAAAATCATCGCAATCGATAAAGCAGAATATTTTACCCCTAAAAAGAATGGTTCCAAGATTAATTTCATGCTCTCATCGAAGAAATACAATGTTTTGAAAGTCGAAGTGAAAATTTGCACCAGTGTGGTGAGTGCGTGACCTCGAATGGAGTGTGGTCGTCTACGGATTAAAGGATCAAGTTTTCAGCGTGTATTTAGCGATAGTTGAGCCGTGAAAATGAAAAAAAAAAAACAGCAAACGCTTTGTCCTTCTTGGTTTTTTTTTGTATTCATATTTCATTTGCACGAATGATGATCGACTATTTTGATTTTTCTATCGAGCTCCATTTTCTCCTTCGTCTATTATATTTCAACTTGGAAAATCCGAGGCTCAAGCCAACACCAAAGATCTCAACATTTATTCAAATATACTGGTCTATCGTTCCCCCCCTCCCCCTTTTTTTTCATAATTTTTAGTCGTAATGGAATTCTTCATGCACGTGCCTTTCGGGTTTTTACATTTTCCATTTTTTTTTCACAAATTTGTGTTTTTTCGCGATTATTTTTTTACGTGAATTCCGAACCACAGGAAGTACAGTTTTTGAAAACACTTAGAAAAATTCCATCGGTGTCGACGGGCCCTCCCCTTTTTTTTATAATTTTTGTTTCTCAATCAATTATTGTAATTTTTAGCGAAACAGTTGTTCGCCACGTCTTGAGGTTTCCTCGATGATCGATCGATTTATTTCACGCACACACACACTGTTTATCCTTTGCGCATATTATCGCGTATAAAAATCATGTGAAAAAATGAACAATATTAGAAAAAGTCTCCCGAATGTCTCATTCGCACGAGTAAAAAAACTGCTTCACCATTATTTCGAGATAAATTGACCAACTATTGAAATATTTAATCCGAAAATCGTTGCTTCGCCACTTACGGGATTTGACGTTTTTTTCCATTTTATTCACTTGCTGGTTCATTAACAAATTCCACACATTCTTGATGCGTGTAGAAAAATGGAGGAAAAAATAATAATTTTCCCGAATTTGCATTGATCCCGTTCGCGCATCTCGCGTGGCAGTCTCTGATAATCAACGACGATCCTTAATTATTCTTCATTTTGGTTTATTTCGTGTGTGCAGTTACGACTATATCCGTTATAACAATATATACTTAATATCTCCCGTATATTTTCAAACATTTTGGTAGTCGGCAGACGAGCGATGGGAAACTTTATATTTTACTATGTAACGATATCTATAGCCACATGATTTAGACAAGCTTCGAATTGAAAAAAAAAAACAAAATTCGAAGAAAATTTTTATCGGATAAAAAAAAAAGCAAAAATAATTCGAAAAAATGTATAATTTGTCGTAAATCGATGCAATCGATAGGAAACAACTTTGCACGGTTTTTTTGCTCGAATTAGAAGAGATAAAAATTCCGATTAAGTTTCCTTTTGTGGTCGACGGCGTGGGTCGAATTATTCGTGACTTCCTGACTCGATTTTTCCATCATTTAACATTTTATCGACTCCACTACGCGCTCCATTTGATTATCGATATTTCGATTCGGTTCTGCCTCAAAAATTCGATTGATCCAGAAAAATAATGATTTTTTTTTCTCGACTCCCTGTAGAGAGGAGAATTTTGGAATTTTCCATGAACGGATTGCAAATTTCTTGAAAAATAAAAAAATTTGAAAAATCTTTTTCAGTTCTCATGAAAGTTTGTGATCGTGGCAATTGCTCAATATTCGAGGCAAAATCTGGCGCACAACGGAGGATGAGAATTGCGCAAAGTGTACAACATTTTGCTTGACGAAATTATTATTCGGGTCGTTTATTTTTGAGAGGTCAACACGATTTATTTATTTATTTTTGTCCTTTTATATCTTATCGGCTAAACAAAAGTCTAACGCAATGGCGTTCGACGCTACATTAAGATAAATTTTTATTTCATCATTTTATTGTTTAATTGTTGTTTGTTCTTTCGTTTACTTATAGTGAGAAGTAGTAAATGTTACGAGGTTGAAGTTTGCATCGTTCAAATGCAACGAAATTTCATTTATTCTATTTTATTTTATTTTATTTTTTCAATTTTATTTAATTGAGGTCGAAAAATTGGGATAATTTTGAAAATTCACAAAATCTTGAGAGCAATTTATATTTTTCGGTACGAAATTATATTTTCCTGTAACGAGGCTTATTATTCAAATGCAGAATGTAATTATAACGATAAAACGATCGACTTTCGTGATCCAAAAAGTATATGAACTCGAAAAATAAGGATAATTTTGAAAATTCAACAAATCACCAATAAAAATGAATATTTTTCGTTGGATTTCAACGTTGCGAACTTCAGCTTCATTTTGTTTTATAATTCCCATGATTTTGAAGTTTGCATCGTTGGAATGCAACGAAATTCAAATTTTCTGGGTCGATGTTTATTATTTAAATGCAGAATTTAATTATGACGACAAAACGATCGATTTTCGCGATCGAAAAAGTATACGAGCTCGAAAAATCAATATAATATTGAAAATGAAATAAAATCTTTAAAAAAATGAATATTTTTCGTTGGATTCGAACGTTGCGAACTTCATGTTGACGTAGTAGATAAGATTACTTGAGGAAGAGAGTAGTTGTTTTTTCATCATTTAAAATCGATTTGTGTGTGTATAAAGAGTAAATTTTGTAATTTTTGTATGAAAGAAAAAGAAAGAAGAAAAATATGTATATATTGAGCCATTTCAAAGCGAATTTGGCAAGAGATCGATCTTACGATAATTCATTCTCGTTCTTCGTCTCGCGACGATAAATAGACCACGTTATTTACTGACTAGGACACTAAATTCTTTCGTACACTCCCGACCAAAGAAAAAAAAAAAAAAAAAAAAAAAACAAAAAAAAGCACAAAATGTTCTTACTTTCCTTTTTTTTGCGTGCCTGTGTGTGTAGCGACTGGACGCTCCGGCGATCAGAAATCCTTAAGCATAATTAATGTACTAAGATTAAATTTCTATAACTGAGTTTCTACGTCTCTCCATTTTTTCTTTTCCATAATTCGCCACCGCATTTTTTTCTCGCGCTTCACAATAAATATTACAAGTATTTACATCGGGTTTGCTGCGTCATTTCCCGCACGCTATAGGTATAAGTTTGTCCTACGAATTTGACGGGCAAAAAAAAAAAAATGCGATCTCTCCGAGATGCGAGAGCGATTTTACAAAATGACAATGTTTTTTGTGTCTTCGTCAAGTTTTCCAGTCTTGGGACGGGCCAACGTAATGCAACTATCTCACTGAGAACCCAGCGTACAAAAAATGCTCGTGGAATGGCACGTTCGCTCCTACGAATCGTACGAACTTTGATAAAAAAAAACAAAAAAAAACGAATTTTTTTTTTTTTTTTTTCACCTTTTTCGTGAGATACGAAGATCCTTCGAGGTCTCATCGGAGAAATACATCGAGTTTAAAATTATCACACTTCGTATAGGTCTAGTTTAGTCTTGAACTTTTTTTTTCCATTTTTTTTTTTTTTTTTCATTTTTTCATTTTTGTTACTAATTTTATTTACAGGATCGGTGATGGAATAATGTGCGCCACGAAACCGCCAGTTTCGTTGCGCGGGGAAAATTGCTTCCCTTTCTTGGTTTTTTTTTTTTTTTTTTATCAACTAAAAAAAAAACGTTTTTGCTTTTTTAATGGAAGGAACGAGAAAAAAGGGGAAAAGTCTCGCTGGAACGTCTCCGGTCGCGATAAAGTGCGAGCAGACATAAAATTAATAATGTTTGTCGCAATATTATGGGGTTTGTACTTAAAAACGTTTTTATGCCTGAGCATTGGCAGTTTTTTCAATTATTTTCGTTTTTTTTTTCGTGTAAATTCGATAATTATGAATGAAAATTCATCGAGGCCGTTTTCCAAGGCCTTGCGATACGGGGCATTGATAAATGTGTCGTTATTCTTTCTCTCCCGTTTTTTCCATCGTGCAATCACTTGGCTGTGACGATCGGTAACTCCTTAACGCTTAATAAATAGAAAATAAAACAAAAACCACGTTTATTTCTAGAAATAATTTAAAGTCGTTCATTAGCTGTTGAGCAGGCGCTAATTATTTGAGATTTCATGCTCCCATCATTTCCCATTACTTCACCGAAATTCGTGATAAATCGCGTTCGCCCTCAAACCGCGAAAATAATTGATTAATTTTATTTTCCTGCGACATTAAATTGTCGAATATTCACATTTTCCTCACGTCCAGCAATCCTAAGATTACGGAACAAACAAAAAAAAAAACAAGCGCCATATTTCAAAGTGACGGAAAACTCCGAAAATTTTCATGGGCAAAGAAAAAATGCGGATTTTTTTTTTATTTACCCCGATCGAGCATTTTTTTCGCTGCAAAATTCAAATCAATATTTCCCATCGTAGTGTGAGTTCAGTCGATTATTTTTCAGACAAGAATATCCAACGCAATGTGTACGGAAAAAAAAAAAAAAATGAATTTTTTTTTTTCACTTCAAAATTCGATTGCTCGAAAAATATTCCGACGTGCCAGAAACTCGTTGGCAAAAATTCGGACCGAACCGTAACTAACAGCTGTCCGGAAGTGCAGCCAAAAAAAAACTGCAAAATTTTATTAAATTCGAAGAAATAGAAAAAAACATGGAGTATCGACACTTTGAAAATTGAGCACAATTTCCATTTTTTTTATGTGAAAGGTATATATGTCTATATATATATATATAAATATTTATATATATGTGTATATGTGTTTGTGTGTGATTCAGTGTGTATATGTATATATAAAAGTGTCTTTTGGTATCGTTCTCACGCGAATTATTTAAAATGCTCGATGACTTTTGTTCTTTTACTTAAGGAGGTTCGCAACACACGACAATACGATAAGAATTTAATAAAATTTGGTGACAATATTCTTTAGCATCGAATACGATGACACAATTTTTTTCAAATTTTTCCTCTACATAGTTGTCGAATTACTTGAGCTTACAATGTATGCAAAAGATATATCTATACATATCTGGATCGTGTGCTTATGCATGGACACTCTAGTGTTGAATTTTACTCGAAAACTGTGGAGAAGAAAAATGTTAAAAAATTTGTATTTTCGGATTTAATGCTGAAGAGTTTGCTCACGAAATTTTGTCCGATTGATGATTTTGGAGTTTGCATCGTTGGAATGCAATAAAATTATCTTGTTTCTGGGGCGATGCTCGTTATTGGAATGCAGAATTCAATTTTGATGGTGAAACGATCGATTTTTTTTACCCAGAAAGTTTATGGGCTCGAAAAATTAGGATTATTTTGAAAATTCAATAAATTATCGATAAAAATTCATATTTTTTGTTAGATTGCAACGTTGCGAACTTGAGCTTCGTTGAGATTCGAATAAATTCGAATGTTTCAACGCTTTTAACATGGAAACATTGTTGTGTGTAGCCAGCCCCTGTTAAGCGGATTGTTCTGTACTTTTAGTGAGGGTTAATGATTCCAATGTTTAGTCAGCCTTTTTGGTGCGTAATGGAAAAGATGAATGTGAGATATTTCGATTTGTGCTTAGGCAATCGTTTCATAGTGTTTTGTATTGATTTTCGTAATCGATTGAGAAACGATCGAATGGCGAATAAGGGTAAGGGCGTAGGTATAAAAAATGTTAGAAAAAATGGTCGAGCTCGTTCGAAGATAAGGACTCGGCGCTCAGTGTACTATCTCTCGTTGGTGAAGCGAAAATTCGTCGTCTTCGTTTTTCGTGCATCGATAATATATCGAATCTTAAGCGGATATTTTCCCTTGAGAGTTTCAGGGGGATGAAAGAAGAAGATGAACCGAGGGCCGAGGCCATAATAAATGTGGAGCCTCGTGTAATCGTTTTTGTTAAATAAAAACATGGACTTATATATTCCGCAGCTTGGCGATGCGTTTCTTTTTTTTTTCTGCTCTCCGAGGCAATCTTTAGTTCCAAAGGAACAATTTTCACACTTCCGGTATCGATTGCCATTTCCTGTTGGCCTTTTAAAGGCCAGACTTCGTTTGGATGGAAAAAAAATGAAAAAAAATTTCTCGTCTCTGTCCGAGATAAATTCGCCCCCTCTTTCCAGTCTCGCTGCGGTCTGCCCGCTCGAATAATCAACCACGACCTCGCTGATTCTCCTCGCCAGGGCCCTCCTCTCCCAACTCATGAGTATCGGTCAGAAAAATGGAAAAAAAATGGGGAAAATGATCGAATTTTCGTTCCATTATTTTCTTTGCTTTTTCTCTCGACACGTTTCTCTTGCTTACAACATTTTCTCACAGCTCAGTAACGGCGTAAAGATTCGGGTCGCTTCCCTGAACTTGACTCAGAGTCGGGACTGCCGCTGTTTTTTCTTGTCTCGCTTGTGACCTGTTATATGTGCCATACATATTTGGAACGGCGTTATTTAACGCTGTCCCGTTAAACTGACCTCTCGTAAAATTACGGTCCAAAGTTCGGACTTGATCTTGCATTTGGTCTTGAATACGTATGTTCGGGGCTTTGTTACGTACTAAAGAACGAAATTGATTCATATTGGTTTGTGAACGAGATTCGAATTCCCAGGTCGGCTGAGCCGCCGGATTCGGCGGCAAAGGACGATTCTGGTTCCATGCTGGAGTCGGTCCACGCTTTAAACTTGCCAAATTCTTCGGATCGAGCGTTTGAGTCTTTCGTGAATCTTGGAATGTTGCGAGGTGAGCTGGCCCGTGCGAATTGTGAGACAGGGTGCCCGTGAACGACGCCACGCTTGGTGTCCACGGCGGTTCTCGACCTGCGTTTTACATGCACGAGATAACAAGAATAACGTTTTTATGGAGTTTTTACTAATTTGATGAATGAGTGAGTAAAAATTTGGAAAATTGACCCTGGAACGACGATTTTATTTATTTTTCTTAGCTATTCCGGTAACCCTGGAATAATTATTCAATATTCTTAGAAAATGGGGAAAAAATATAAAATATAATAATTATGTTTGTTAAAATTTTTGTGATCAATTAGTAAAAATTGCAATAATGGCTTTTTCAAAAATAAAAAGCATAATCGATATTAGAGCCTAGAAAAGTGTCCCCAATGTTGAAAAATCCATATCTCCCAACTTGGGCTCATTCTTTTTGTTTTTTGATGCAGAATCACGTGAGCCTGGAGCAATTTTGCTCAAAGTAAGAGAAATAGTAAAAAATGCGGTAAATCGATAAGAAACGGGATTTAAAGTCGCTCGGGGTCATTTTGACCCCAGATTAGGGTTCCAGGGTCAAAAGCCTCGAATACTGAAGCGAAATCATCGTCAAATTCTCATTAATCCGATCAAGCAATAGAGAAACTATCGAGAACGTGTGCCAATATAAAAAAAAATGAAAATAAGACGAAAAAAAAAAAAATATCTTTTTAAATAATTTTTTTAAAATTTGCAGCGCTCTTCGATTCGTAATCTCGAGGCGTTGGATGGATTTCAAGTTTCAAGAGAAAATTAAGATGAAGGAAAATGTGTTTTTTGTTTACCAGGTCCCGAGGGGGCGTGCCCTCAGTAGAAGTCACTGGACTCCAACGTTTTGCACTGTTTGCTCAGAGTCGCGTACTGGCCAGGTTGATCTCCGAGTCCAGAACGGTGCTCAGCTCGTCCACTCGCTGACTGCTGATTATGCTGAGCAGATTTGTGATCGCTGGCTCCTCCGCTACCGTTAATGCCCCCACCTCTGTAATCGGCAATTGAGAAAAATGAATAATAAAGTCGTAGTGACGAAAAAAAGCCCAAAATTTTATAGATAAGCGACATTTTTTTGGGCGAATGATCAATGGAGTGTGGAGGTGAATTGCCACGAGAATGACGAATCAAAAAATCGGATTTCCGTTTTTTTTCCTCCCAGACAAATTTTTCATTTCTAAAAATTGGGCAATTTTTTTTTCGCGAACGTCATCAATTTTGTTTTTTACGTTCGCGTGGCCGAATTTTCGAGAGCGACCGATCATTGAAGGACTCCATTGTGCTCTTATTTATATAAGTATTCGGCTTAGTGTGGCCATTGAGTGAACGCGTTTTGGTTAGTTTCGAATAAAACAACGAATCGTGCTAAAAGTTGCGTCTCAATTTGCACTAAAACGATAACATTGAATCCCGTTGCTTTTTACATCGATGTAAAATTCTTAAAAATTCAAAATTGGGCTCGTAATGACCCCGATTTTGAAAAATTCATATCTCGGGTAAAATTTAATGAAAATCCATCAACTTAGGCTCATTCTTTTCGTTTTTAAATGCAGAATCGCGTGAGCCTAGAGGGATATTGTTTGGAGTCAAAAAATCACTCAAAAATGCGTTGAACCAATAAAAAACCGTCGAACGAAGGGCGGAAGGGTCGCAGAGTTATTTTGATCAATCATGAGGAGCTATGGCTAAAGACGTTTCGGCAAATACCGACGAAACGTTAAATGAGCGTTACACCGAAAGCAAACGGACAACGAAATTCTTCAACAGTTCTCAAATCTTCAAATAACAAAAAAATCACTCTCAAAAGAATATAAAAAAATAAAAAAATGTGAAAAATAGAAAATAAAAGGACAAATAATGATCATCAGTCCCTAATGGCTAAGTGTTAAATATAAAATTAATAAAATCATTGTAATGCGAAACGAACGAGGTAAGCTGAACATTTAAAGCAAAAAATGGTTTCTACACATCGATTAAAATAAAAAAAATAAAAATAAAAAAAAGCACGACGTCATTTTCTATGTTCCTGAAAACGGGACGACATGAAAACGAAACAAAAAGCAACATCGTGAAAATATCTCGAAAATAATGTAAGTCGATCCATCGTTGAACAATTTTTTCATAAATTAATTTATAATTAATTAATTAATTTTATAAATAATTAATTAGTTATTGATTTGACAAAATAATTAATTATTTATTAATAAAAAAATCGATTATTTATTTAATTCAATAATTATTCAAGATCAATTTCGTCGACGCTCGTAAGGTCGTAATTAATAAATTAGTAATTAATTATTGATTCAAAATAAATTAATTGATATATAATTAATTAATTAAATTAATTTTGATTGATTAATTAGTAAATTAATTCGTGAAAAAATTAATGTAAGCTCGAGGAGCTTCGGCGCTATCCGTCGACGGATCGATCGATGAAAATTGATAAATCGATCGATTCTCTAAATAAATCGATCTTCCCGTCGGTATCGAGTGTCATGGTTTTTGGTGGGGTTAAAAAAAAGGTGTCGAATGAAATAAAAATGAAACATGCACAAACTTTAACATGCTCTCGTGCAGCTGACGTGCTCGAGCTGTCGCAGTAGCGTAGGACGGCGGGGGCGGCGTTAGCAGGAGAGGCTGCTTAATTATATTGTTCGTGCCATGAGCATTCGCATTAAGAGGAGGGGCTGTAGGCGGGTACGACCCTTGGCCACGAAGAGTACGAGCTGCTATCGCTTGCGACGCCGCCGACGGTGGTAAGTACGGATCCTGCTCGTCGACCTGGTGGTAATCTCTTCTGGAACATATTTTACATCGCAGATTAACTGCTCAACAAACCTCCCACTCTTTATTGTCATGGGACACCATAAAAGCTTTTTAAAACACTAAAAAAATGAAAATTTTATCAAAAAACGAATTTTTTCTCTCCGCCATGACGATTTTACGTTTTACTCGAAGGAAATATATATTTTTTTAAATCCATTGAAAAATTACAAAATTTCAAATAGAATCAAAAGATTTTTATAGAAATTTAAATATTTTGAATAAAATGGAAAAATTGAAAAAATAAAATAAATTAATAAAATTCAGTGAAAATTCGAGGTTTTTCAATTCCTTTATTAATTCTCCGAGACTTTCCGTTGACATACCGTTTTCTTATGTAAATCCATGTGTGGGAATCAACCCATACGAGAACCGTGAAGATTAGACCAGCCCCGAGACTGGATAAGAGCATGAAAGTTAGACCGTACCTGTGACGATGAAGAAAAAAAAACATCAGTTTAAAAAAACAAATTTTCATTTTTATTTAATTTTGATTTGATTTTAATTTAACTTTAATTTGATTTTAATTGAATTTCAAGTCAATTTTAAATTAATTTCAATTCAATTTTGAATGTAATTTTTATTTAAATAAATTCTGATATATTTAATTTTAAAGAATTGAATTTTAATAAATTCAAAAAAAAATTAATGATGCAAATTTCATGGTGATTGAAAAGCCCAAGACTCACAGTCCTAGATGGCAGAGGCTTTTGGTAGCGTGAACGTATTGTTTGTGGAGCGGTTTGCAATCGAGAAGAGTAGCGAGACCGGAGATAAGACGGTCAACAGAGTTGACGTCGGTCATGAGGCTGCTGAATTTAGGCTTCAATTGTGGATCCTGAAAGAGTTCGATGGCCAGACGATCGATGGAGTTTAGGCTCGTTCTCATGTTTTCAGCGGCCCGTTGGCCTTCCCTCAAGCGTTGGGTAAAGGGATTGCTCCGCGTGGCTTCGCAATGGGTGTAGTACGAAAGAACTTCCGAGGAGAGGGTCGGGGGGACGTTTCTTGCGAGATAATCTTCGGGGGAACAGCACAGATCACCGAGGGCGACCGAAGTCGCGAGGTACAACGAAGCCATTAACCACGTGACTATCACCGCGAAAAGCCCAAAAACTGAGAACCTGAAAAGACAACCAAGAAAAAAAACACTATAAATTCAGAAAACAAAAACAAAAAACCATGAAGTTTAAAAAATTCAGAATTTTCCGATTTTTTCAATTCGAAAAAATCCAAAGTTTGGGAAAAGAATTTAAAAAAATGCCATAGTTTTAAAAATTCAGAATATTCCGATTTTTTTAATTCATAAAAGACCAAAAACTGAGATCCCGAAAAAAAAACGCCATACGTTTAGGAAAAAAGTTAAAAAATACTATAAAGTTTAAAAAATTGAGAAATTTCCGATTTTTTCTCGTCGAAAAATTTCAAAAATCGAGAACCAAAAAAATAACGAAAAATAACACAATTTCATGAAAAAAATTCATGATTTTTCGATTTTTTCAATTTAGAAAAGTTAAAAAAAAAACAAAACAAAACAAAACACCATAAGTTTATGAAAAAATTCAAGATTTTCCCATTTTTCCACGTTGCAAAAGTCCAAGAGTTGAAACGAAAAAACACACCGTAAGTTTATGAAAAAATTAGGAATTTTTCCATGTTTTTTCGAAATAATTTTCGAATTTTTAAAAAAAATTTTTTTTTCGTACAAAATAGAGAGACTTTTGGGTGAGGCTGACGAGTACGAAGAAAAGTGTAAAAAATGATGGACTCACGTGATTAGAGCGCATCGGGAATGTCGCGCGACTCCGACCAGCAGAACCGCGCATAAAGCGACAAGGGCGCTAAGAACTGCCATCGTAATGGGCCATCTGAATTCTTCGATTCTCTCACCAAGGGCAATGGCACTGGCTAAGCTTATACCACTCAGTGGTTTCCTTATCTCAAAGCTACGATTAACAGCGATGCTCGTATTTTGCTTCATATAAGCCAACGCCTTGAGCAAGTTGGCCAATGTTGTTTTGTTGTCGACCGGTGCATCGAATGCATCCCCCAGTGACGTCAGCTGAGGCTCCATCTTTCTTTTCAACGTGCTCTCGATGGTGTCGGTCTGTGAACAGCAGAGACGCGAAATCGTTGATTTTTTATTTATTTTTTTTCATAAAAATTGGCCCATCAAAGAAATGGTGATTTTTTGATTTTTTAAAAAATCTCAAAATCCTCTAAATCTTGAGACCAAAATTTTCGTAGAAAAAATACAAATATTAGATAAATTTTTGATGGAAAAAAATTCGCCAATTCGTTGCTCAACATTTTCATAAGATAATGATGCAAAAATTTATTTAGTTTTGTGAAAAAAAATCTCGAAATACTGAAAAAGCCTGGGACCAAATTTTTCCCAAACAAAAAAAAAGAAGAATTAGTTGAAAAAATTGTAGAGAACAAAAATTCCGAAATACCCAAAAATCTCGCGATCAAAATTTCCTAAAAAAAAAAAAAAAATAGAATTTCTTGACGAAATTTCGACAAAAAAAATTGTTCAACTTTTTGGAGCAAAATCCCTCAGAAATTTCATTCGTTCCCCATGAGTTTTCTTTGCCCACATATTTCTCAATGGCTCATTAAACGTTTTTCCACTAAATTGGTCCCAAAAATGCTGCACAGTGAGTTAAATGACATTCCCAACATTTTAGGGACTCGATTATTTGTATTTATTTGGTATAAAGTTTTAACCTGATTCCTGACAGCTGTTATGATGCCATCAACGTTTTTGGCAGCAAGGAGAAATTGTACGAGGCCATTGTGGACGTCGTCATTGCCGTAAAGACCAACGGCAATAGCGGCGCAACAAAGTACAGCGAGAACAGCTAATGTCCACTTGAGGAGGGTTATCGACCTCCGAGGACGTGGTTTCCGGTCGCAGCATCTCGTTACCAGATATACTAATAGAACAAGAAGCGTCAGGATGAGCCAAGCAGCTGGGATACTCCCGAGTATACCGAGACTCTGAAAACCATACGAATAGTTGATTTTTCATCATTTATTTTCCTCTTTACATAAAATTAGAAAAATAATTCAAAATATTCGTCGATCGATCGCCTTCGTGTTCAAATTCATTTCGCTCCGATCCTACCAGACAGGAAAATTTCGACGAGAGCTTTTTCTATTTTCCCGATTCGGCGGCGATAAGATTTAATTTTTTTTTTTCACAAATTTTGGTTATTTAACGATTTGACTAAATTCGTCAATTAATTAATGAGTCAAAAACGACCCCAGGCGATTTTGAATCCTGCGCTCCGCTTCGTTCTCTCATTTTTTATTTATTTTTCAATTTTTCTATCGTTTTATACAATTTTTCACTTATTTTTAGGGTTTGAGCAAAATCGCCCCAGGCTCACGTGATTCTGCATTGAAAAACGAAAAGAATGAGACCAAGTAGATGTTTTTTTTTTTTTCGTTCAATTTTACCGGAGATATGAATTTTTGAAAATCGGGGTCATTCTGACCCCAGGTTATCGGAATAGGTACAAAACAAAAAACAAGATTACCGTTCTAGGGTTAAATATCGATTCTGCCCTCTAATTAAAAAAAAACCATTATTACATTTTTTGTTCGAAATTCAAATAAGCGTTTTTTTTTAATTTTAATTCTTCAAATAAACAATAAGATTTTTATTAAAAATAATTATAATCGTCCATCCAAATTTATTATTTCGAGCAAAACATATTTTTTTCCTACTTCCCAATGATAATGAATAATGAATAAATAATTATTGATACAATTTTAATATTTTTCAATTCACCGAAGGAATGCCTGCCCGAAGGTCGATTCGATCTTCTTCTAATTATTTAGTGAATTATCGGAATATTGAAAAATAAAAGAAAAATATTTAAAAAAATGGATTTCCGTGTTTTCCCATAAAATCTACGATCGATTGTGTAGCAAGGAGCCCATGAAAAATAGAAAACGATTAAAGATTAAAAAAGTTACGAAATTTTTTGGTAAATCATAATGTCCGAGAGGAATGAGATTTCTAGACCTGACGAGAGAGCGCGAGACGAGACATTGATTGATAAAAGTAGGCGAGAGTTAAATTGTTGAGTGGATCAGGCTGGATGTTGGTATAAATCGATTAAATCTCGTCGGGAGAATTGTGCGGGTTCGAGTCTCTTGGATCCCGAAAGTCGTTGACGATTGGTCGTCGCGGAGTGAGCCACGAAGAGGGCAAATTAATTGAGGTACGGGCGGGGGTAAAGAGTTGTCGTCGACAAGATACTTGACGGTCAGTGATCGGGAGGATAGACGTGACAGAAGACTCGCTCAATGTCCTTGACACGACGAGGATCGCCATTGACATAATTTCCATCGACCGTGTTGATTGATTGAATAATCCCATTGAAATTTTAAATTCCCGCATCCGCTCAAACTCGTAAAACCGATGACAATAAAAAAAAACCAATATCTCATTAGCGTCATAATTAACGTAATTAAAAAAATCATTTTCTTGAATAAATAAATTTCATCGAATGATGTAGCTCGGAATAAATTTATTCCGAATATTAAAAAAAATGAAAAATAAATGAAACATAAAAATGAAAATAAATGAAAAATAAAAATAAATGAATAATAAAAATGAATGAAAAATAAAAATAAATGAAAAAAAAAAAAATTAAAATAAAAAAATCCCTGAGGCTGAAGTTTGCAACGTTGAGATCCAACGAGAAATTCGTTTTTCTATTAACTTGTTGGTAAATTTAAAAATCGTGACAATTTTCGAACCGATTTTGTGTCTCGATCCAAAAAAAAAATATTGTTTTATCGTCCTGACCAAATATTTCATAAGAATTTCGAGCTCTGATCGAGTAAAAATAGAATTTTGTTGCATTCCAACGATGCAAACTGCAACATCGTGAAAAACCTGCATTAAAAAACGGAGAGAACGAGCCTTTTTCGTTAAATTTTCTCGGAGATGAGAATTTTTCAAGTTTGGGGTCCTTATGACCCACGGTAAGGTGAATGGTAAAAAGAAAAATAACTTGACCGTTCAAGGGTTAAATAAATTGTCACTCGAAAGTATTTCATTGCTGCTCGAGGTGAAAAGTCCGGAGGAACGGGTTGCCTGATCGAGTTTTTTTCGCTCGAACACTCGAACAGTCGCAAGTCGCTAAGGCTGAGGGAAATTTATTCATTTTTTGCTCCTTCGGATGCATCGCTCGAGCGAGTTTACACAAAAAGAAAAAAAAAAAAAAAAAAAAAAAAAAAAAAAAAAAAACAGAAAAAAAAAAAAAAAATAAAAAACAAAAAACAAAAAAATAAAAAAAACACGACACAAGGACTAGAAAGAGACTCCCAGCCTGCGAC
>JAPYYS010001457.1:0-21439 GCA_030522525.1 Campopleginae sp. 14b
ATTTTTTTCTTTCTGTGTTTTTTTTTTCTATTATTTTTTTTTTTTTTTTTTTTTTTTTTTTTTTTTTTTTTTTTTTTTTTTTTTTTTTTTTTTTTTTTTTTTTTTTTTTTTTTTTTTTTTTCAAATTTCAAATCGTTTAATTTTTTAATTTCAAAGAAAAAAAAAAATATATATATATATATATATCGGCCCCCTTGCCCCGAGGAAAAAAAAAATGAAGAAAAAATAAAGGGAAAAGGGCGAAGAAGGAAAAAGAGATGGAAGCATCGGAGCATCTTGTGGGAAAGGAAAGAGAATCAAGGGGATGGAGGAAATAATAATAATAAAGAAAAAAAGGAGGAACAACTCGTGGAGAAAAGGCGGCGAGGAGGCGCGCACGTTAGACCGAACAGAGCGCTCCAGCAGCAAAACCGTTCTGGCTCTCGTGTTACAAGAATTCTCTCAGCCCCCCCCCCCCCATCCACGATCCCGTAGACAGTTTAATGGCCTCCGTGGACTCTTCTGCTTCCTCCTCTTCTTCTTCTCATTTGAAACTCTTGCAGGACCCAAAGGGCCCAAGGGCCCGTTTCCAATCGAGCCATTTGAGAGAGAGTCTGGCCTCGGGGAGGATTTCCTCTCCCGTTAACATTCACAAACTAACGTCCGCCCTTCAAATCCTATTTTTTCAAGTAGTTTCCACATAAAAATGATAAATAAAAAATAATAAAAAAATTCAAAAAATGAGAAATTATTTATTTATGTTTATTTATTTTTATATATTTATTTATGTTTATTATTATTTATGTTTATATATGTATTTATGTTTATTTCAAAAAACGGAACGACTCCGGCAGTTTTTTTTTCAAAATAAAATGAAAAAAATAAATAAAATTCCTTTTTTTGTGTTCCAGGATCGCCGAAAGGACTTGGGCATCGGGCAATGAGCTTTTGGAACTCTTCCCAGGATTGAACATCGAAGACGAATATCGAACCACAGAGAGCCCCAAAACAATCGGGCTTGAGATTCGAACGAGACTCAATTCGAGTCGGCCAGAGTGAGGAGGGGGAGAGGGGGAATGAAAATGAGGGAAAATCGCTTGAATGCGATTGTGACACAGCTACTTGATGACACTAACCCGTAGATCCGAACTTGTGGGCTATTTTATATGCATACCGCAAGCTCCTATCTACCGGTACATGTAGTCAGGCCGGCGTTAAAGAGAATTCGCCTCGTCGCTCTTCGTTTCTCTATTCGACCAGCCTCCGATGAGTTTCCATTTTTTAAACTTTTCTTCTTTCCTCATAATACGAAAAAAAATGGAAAAAACAAAGGAAAAAGTAGAGACTTCGATTAACAAAGCCATTGTCGGGGCGGCAGGCTCGCCCTGGATGTCGAACGAAAATTTGCAGTTGGAGAAAATAGAGGCGATGTAAAAATAGCCATAAGTAAATAATAATGGCCAACTCCGTTGATTGAAAGCCTGACCATTATTTTCTCGCATTTCCCAACGACTCACATCATTTCGGGTCCATTGACTTTTTTCTCAATTGTTGTTTTAACCCTGGAACGGTAATTCGGGGTCAGAGTAGTTTCCCCGGAGACTCTAAATCCCACGATCCTCCTTTCGTTCTCCCCTTTTTTATCGATTTACACCATTTTCGACTAATTTTTCGACCCCGAACAGAATTGCCCCAGGCTCACGTCATTCTGCATTAAAAAACGAAATAAATGAGCCCAAGTTGAACGCTTTTCGTTAAACTTTGTCGGAGATATGAATTTTTCAATATTCGGGGTCAAAATGACCCGGTCGAGTTTAAATCCGTTTCTTCCTTCGTTTTCCCCTTTTTTTAAATCAATTTACCGAATTTTTAACTAATTTTGTAACTCTAATAAAAATTGCCCCAGGCTCACGTGATTCTGCATTCAAAATAACGAAAAGAATAAGCCCAAGTGAAAGCTCTTCGTTGAATTCTACCGGAGACAGGAATTTTTCAAAATTGGGGTCATTTTGACCCCCCAGGTTACTGGAATAGTTAAAGAAATAAATGAGAATTATTTGCCAAGTACATGAATTTCGAATTTCAGTCTGTGATGGAAAAAACTGAAGGCTGGGTTTTCATAAAAATATTGTTGAACAGCCACAGACGATAGAAAAAAAATATTCAAATGTGTTTTGTTGTTGCCGACGACAGCGGCGATGCCTGGGTGAGGTAGTAGGTTGTATAGTTGGGAATATAAAATTCGCAGGTATGAAGTCCACTGTACAACTTGCTAACTTTCCCGGTCGTCGGCGCCCCGACGTTGGATCATCTTCGTCGCTAGCAACGAGCTCTTCTCCATGCGACGACGTGCCTGCACACAAAACAAACCGATGCAAAAGAAAACAAGAAAAAAAATCGATTTTTCAAATATCGATTTGGAAATTTTCGACGAGGAAAAAAAACTGTACGCAATTCATGATTTTTACCATTTTCGCGAAAAGTTTGAATGAGAGAGAGAGAGAGAGAGAGAGAGAGTGAGATTGAAGAAATTAATAAGCACAGAGAACAAAAAAAAAGGGCAATGGCGGGCAGGCGATAAAAAGCCTGCCGCTTCGCCGGTTCCCTGAGACCCTAACTTGTGACGTCGCGTCTGATATCTCACAGGCTAGATTCTCTGGTATTGGCGATGAATTCTGCCGTTTCGTTCATTATACTTCCCCCATCCCCTCCCGCTCCGATTCACGCATCTCTAGTTTTTTCTTTTTTATCGTGTCACCAAAAGCGACGAAAAAACAAAAAAATTTCCTTCATTTTTCTTCAAAACATTGGAATCAACGATTTCTTACGATTTCTCAACAAAATTTTGTGTTTTGTCATCGCTCGCATGATTTTTTCGGAATTTGAACGGATTTCGTTTTTTTTTTTTCATTATTTTCTGTCACCACGAGCAACAAAAACGTCGGAATCAACGATTTTTCAGCCAAACTTCGTTTTTTCATCACCGTCCGCATTATTTTTCGGGATTTTCTCTTTTTTTTTTCTTATCACGCCACTAAAAATGGAAAAAACAAAAAATTTCGTTAATTTTTTATTAAAAAGTATGAAATCAACGATTTCTTACGATATTTCGGGAAAATGTTGTTTTTTCATCACTTCAGCATCGTTCGGATAATTATTTCGGGATTTTGACGTTTTGCTTCAATATTTAAACACTGCGTATCAATAATTGTGTATTTAAATTTTTTCAATATAAAAATACATAATTAAAATGTACATACCGTATACGATGGTTAAGTATACGGTATAACGGCTTCTTAGAAATATTTATCTCGCACACCGTTTGGTCGGTCGATTATTGTTAATGGACTATCTACATCGAGGCGTTTGACACAATATGTTGGATCAATAAAAAACGAAGAAAATTATGACGAGCAGTCGATTTTTTTGCACTCTAGGAAATAAGATTATTGGATATTGGCCGGCGGCATTTTTGGCGGGAACGAGTGTCATTCGACGCGCCGCAACTTCAAGAACCTCGGGAAAGCCACTGAAAGATTGAAATGGTGGAAAATGGAGAAAGAGAAAAAACGAGACAATCGTCGCCCTTTTTCCTCTGGCCCCAATTTTCTTCCTCCACAGCATTTTTTGCTCAGAAGACACTTTGTAGAATTTTTAGAGTCACGAGTCTCTGCGAAAGGGAAGAATCAAAAATATCGTCTCCCCTCCTCGACTAATCTGCTCAATTCTCCGGCCGAATAGCCCAACAACTGTTTCAAATCGCATACGAATTTATAGACGAAACGTTTTCCATGAACCTTTGAAATCATGTCCCCGTCGTAATAGTAACGCAAAGCTCGCGACAATTTTTCGTAATTCATCGATGGTTTGTTCTTCCGGGCGCCCCATAATTGCGCCACCGCTTCCGGTTGATTCAACTTGAATTCCCCTTCAGTTCCGACCCATCTTATCGCGTCCCGATGCTCACGGTCCGTCAATAATTCCAGCAAAAATTGCCACAATTGAATTTGACCGCTGTTCACTGTACGACTCGATGCTGCTAATGTTATCGATGTATTCTCCATGTTCGTCAATGGCATCCCAACCACACGAGCATGCTGATTCAACGACGTACGTGATTTCGCGGCTTTCTGATTCCGAGACTTTATCGACTTGTCCACACTCGCCGTACTCTCCAACGACGCATTCATTCCATCTTTTTGAACCACCGCTATATGCAAGACAAAACATTCATTATAACGACCGAGAGCCTTTTATTTATTTTACGAATTTTCTTTGTGTTTTATTAATTTTTTGGTCAATTTTCATAATTATTCAAATTTTCGGGCGTAGATTTTTTTTTTCATAGATTATTTGATGGATTTCGGAATTGTGTGTGTGTGTGTGTGTGTGTGTTTTCGGTTAGTTGGCTAGGAGAGTAGAATACGAGAATAAAGAGACTCACCGACAAACTTGCACTTGCGTAATAATTCGAGATGCGTCCAAAAAACATCACCAGGATCGAGCGGAACTTTGGACTGAAATTCTTCGAGAGTCAAATCGCAAAGTTGCGCACCGGTTATGTTCCAATCGGCGAGTCTCAACGAAACCAAATTGAATTGTCTGACTGCCCACTGAAGCCAATGCTTCACGTGAGTCTGGGACCAATCTTTTGGGTCTGCTGGAATCTTCAGACGTTCCTGTTCGATGGATATTTTTAAGTTTTATCAGACCGTTGAAAAATTGAAGAAAAACAAAAAAAAAACCTCATTTTATCGCCAGGAAGGTATCCCGGGGTCGAGATGACCCCAATTTTACAAAAATTCGTATCTTCGGTAAAATTTAACAAAAAGCCTCCAGGTCGGGCTCATTCTTTTCGTTTTTTAATGCAGAATCACGTGAGTCTGGGCAAATTTGCTTCGAGTTGAGAGATCAGTCAAAAATGTGGGGAAAATTATAATGAACGGGAAACGAAAGGAAAAAACGGTTTTTACCTGTTCCTGTTTGTACTGCGCATCCACCATCCATCTGATTACATTTTGCTTGCTTTCCTCTTGTGCAACCGGAGCTGAAATTTACCGGAAAAATTTACAACGCTAGAAATATTTTGTCATCAATTATTATATATTAATTATTCATTATTATTGATTATTTATTATTCAATCTGATTGTTGGTACTCAATAGGAATCAAAATTAAGCTTGAAAAAATTTTTTAGTGGCTAAACGATAAAACGATTTTCGTTCAGATTCAAACAGAAAATCGGTACAAAAACCCTCACAATTTAGTGTCTTCAGGAATTTTGTTCTACTCAATGGAAAAAAAAGAGTTTGTAGAGTTGGAATGTGACAAAAAGCTCAAAGTGCGACTTACAATTACTTTCTGCGACCTCGACGTAATCCTCGGCAGGTTTGAGCACGTCGACAATGTTTATTCGCCTCTGATTGGCTTTTATTTGGACGTTGACTTGCACGAGACCTTCGCCCTGAACGCACTGGTCCACGAGGTTTTTGTGACTTTCGAGCTGCACGAAAAAGAGCAACAAAAAAACAGAAAAAAACATTTCCAATAGTCGCTTTTCTCGAGTTTCGTAGAAAGGTAAAGAAAATGCAAAAGTCGCTACCATTTGGGCGTCCTGCAGCCAGAAAGAATAATCTAAGAGCTCCACGCCGAGTCTTTGTTCCAGAAGATTTCTCAGCGTAGACAGCGGCTCCCTTATGTCCATGTGTTGCATCAAAACCCCTTCGTTGCAGTCCTCTCCGTTGGTGATGCCTTCCAGAGCGAAGCTCGGCTCCACCTCAAGGTCGGAGCTTTCCTGCTGCAGTTGTGCCATTATATCGTCATCCTGTGACAGCATCGCTTCGGGTTCCATTTTGATCCTTTTGATCATCGCATAGTCGGAATCTTCGTCAGGGTCAAAGCTGAAGCGACAAAAAATGGGAAAAGCGATGCGTAACCTAAAAGTGGCATCGCGGAGGAAAGAATTGTCGTATTTTTCGAAGGATATGCATCGAGGATGCGGGTGTTTGTTGTCAAAATCGAATTTGACAACGAGCTGATTCTATTATTTTCTTCGTTTTTTTACGAATTGCTCAATTCCGCTTGGAATAAAAACATACACGTAAAAATATTGATATATATGTATATGCGTATATTTATCGGGAGCTGATTAAACGCGGAAACGCCAGCTCTGCGATCGCAAAACCGGATGCTAGTTACCTTTTCTCCGAACTCTTCCGGTTGCTTCCACGATCCATCAGAATATTCAACACAATAATGCCGAACTTGTTGACTTATTGTTTCGCTCGCGATAATCAAAATGTGAGGACGGATAAATATACGAACGCTATGGATTCGATTGTATATTGTTCGTTTTGGTCGCAACCAAAACAATTCATCGTCGCGTCATCGTAATAAAAAGAAACAAGTGAGACTCGATTATTCATGAATGGTGAAATTGCGCAAGCGCATTAACTCGTCGCCAGACTTTTTCACGCGATTGACATCTACCGGATCTTTACCCAACTCGTGTACCCGTACCGCGCCAAATTCGGATGCAGAAAAATCAATTTTACCATTTCATATGAAATATTCAAAAAAATTGGAATAAAAAAAAATTAGAGCATTAAAAATATAAAAACGTTGAAATATGAAAATATGAAAAACTAAAACCATTAAAATATTCCAATAAACATAGTAATTACGTACTGCACGTGAATAATGAGATTTTCCAAAAAGGAAAAAAAAGAATTTCGCTGCATTCTAACGATGCAAATTGCAGCAACATGGAAAAATTCGTTCCATTTTATATTTTCGACATTCATTCGGAAACCAAAGTGCGAATTGAATAAAACAAACATATTGGGTCACTTTGACCCAAGGAGTACATCTTACGCCTATCGATCCTTCGAACATAGTTTTTATTCAATAAAATCAACATTTTCAAATACAACGAACAGCCATCAACGTTGGTTTTCCAAGTGTTGGGTTACTGACGTAGTACGGGAACGAGCGGATTCCGTTGCATGCCGCCCCATAAGTACCATTTATACTCAAAGCTATTACACCTCCGGTGAAACTTGGATAATGTTTCGCTATTCTCTTTATCGCTGTAGCTGCAGCTTCAGCTGGTTCAGCTCC
The DNA here is from genome assembly GCA_030522525.1 of Campopleginae sp. 14b. Lineage (NCBI taxonomy): Eukaryota > Metazoa > Arthropoda > Insecta > Hymenoptera > Ichneumonidae > Campopleginae sp. 14b. The sequence goes on from JAPYYS010001457.1 coordinate 7,098, forward strand.
ACGTCGCATTTCTTCGACGGCAAGAAAACTGTGTTAAAAAAAAAAAACAAAAATCAAAATGACAGTGTATGTGTAGTTATTTTTTATTCATCATTTCGATAAATGTAACGAAAAGCCTTCGGCTTGGGCTCATTCTTTTCGTTTTTTAATGCAGAATCACGTGAGCCTATGGCAAATCGTTGAAAAATTTGGTAAAACGATCAAAATCAGGAGAACGAAGAGAGAAATTTGTAAAAATGATGCAAAAGTGGAGCCTCGACTGACCTTGGCAAGAATCTCATCATGATATCGCCGTCGCCAGTTCCAGCGGCGGCTCCGACCTCCTGATCGGCATAAGCGCCAGCCCCAGCAATGGGCGAGTCACCGACTCGTCCTTTGATTTTGTTTTTCGCACCGTTCGTCGAAGTTCCTGCAGCCACGTTGCCCATTCTGTCGAGAGCAATAATCCCGATAGTGTCGTGATTATCTTCGTCGGAATGAGGAAAATCCTCAGGGTTGCTCTTTTTGGATTTCCCATAATTCTTCATCGGCCTGTACGGCCCGCAGTTGGTCGCAGGATCCGGACTCACGTTCTGTTACGTAAATTCATAGAATTTATCATCCTCAAGTTCGAAACTTTGAAATGCAACGAAAAATATTTTTTAATTGCAAAAATTCTCATAGAGCGATAATGCGGTTTGAATTTCTGCTCCGCATCCAAAAAAATTCAATAAATGTATTAAATCGGTTGCGTTCCGACGACACAACCTTCATATATTCTTAGCGCAATGTTCACCTTCCAGAAATTCGGTTGACAATGATTATCTTTCCAAACTTTCCACATCTGCAGCGACTCGTTAGTTTTCAAAGATTCCTCAGGGAATCCCATGCCTTTGGCAAACTCTGTCGCTCCGCCAGCGACCAAAAGAGAGTGCTTTGTGTATTCCAACACTTTGCGTGCCACCGATATCGCACTTTTTATGTTTTTTATTCCCCCGACAGCTCCGACATCCATTGTCACCCTTTTTATCGTTTCAGAAGCAATTTCCATGTCATTAGTGAATGAAACTATTTTTCTATCAGTCATGAATGATTTTTTTTCACTTTTTATATTTTTTTCAAAATTATCAAGGACCAAAGGGAGAAGTGGACAGACCGAATTTTGCTGGAAATATTTCGTTTGTTTTTCCATATAAAAAATGAAATATTGGAAATTCCGGTTTTTTATAAAGTATCAGAGATTTCAATTGTCAGGAAATTGATTTTTTTTGTGATTTTATATTCACCCGTCCATGATCAGAGCGTCTAGCGTTGTGTCCCCGGATTCGTCAGGACTTCCTCCAAATCCGACAGTTTTTCTGCACTGCATTTTCTCGCAGAGGCTTCCGCTCTCTTCGATGGCATCGATGGCGCTTCTTTTTTGGTGGTACAAAGTTTCCCATGCTTCAATTTAATTTTTTGATTAATTACATGGCTCAAAAGAGGGGGTCGTGCTTTTAGAGGAAGTTGCATAAGAGCTTACCCGTTTGTGTGGCATTTTTGTAGTCCCACGTTATCACGACCAGGGGCAATGTCTTACTCGCTCTAAGTGCGAGAGCCAAAAAAGCTTGGGACATGAGAAATAAGAGAAAATTTGTGGAAACGGTGAGCTTCATGGTTGTCTAGTTGGCTCACGACGATCGTTTGGATGGATTTGTTTCCAATCACTGCGTATTTATTCTCTATCGTGATGGAATGAGAAATTTGATAAATTTGTTTGCTGGCGAGCCGATGGACATTTATCACTGATAAGGGACCGGGCGGCACACTCTCCGGGACACTCAGATAATTCTATTCTCGAATTATATCAATCAATGCATGCGCCTGTGTGTTGGGAGCGATTAAAAAAGCAGAGCAACGAACTACGAGACTATGAACAATCAATGCTCTTCGATGTTTTACTGATGTGCTTTTTTTTGCGGCTGGGAAATGTACCGGCGAATGCAATTGGTCATTTTTATTTTGTCATTTTTTCGACGCCGCTCCCAATTTCCGGTCAATGAATGAAATCTCGGATTTGGAATAAGTCGTTATAAAACTCACGCGAACAATTAATCAACATTTAAACAGCATTGATGACGTCACTCGCGTCTCCTAAGTCCTTTTTCTTTTCTTTACGCGTCATTATTCGATAGCTTTTTCAACTCAATCGTTTTTTATCGCTATAATTATTCCATTGTTGCTAGTTCAATTAACCGCATTGAGCGCAATGAAAATCAGCTGTTGTGTGTCTCAACGGTGGATAGAGGGATGCGAATGATTTATATATATATACATATATATATGTTTTGGGTACGATTGTGGTCGAGGCCGAAAGTTTCGTATTTATAGATGACGCGACGTGTCAGTTCTACTTTATAGCGTTTGTAGCAGTTTGTAGCCCAATTGGTGCCTGATTGGCTCGACGATTTTTCTCGCAGTCTGAACTGGTCCGGGTTGTAAGAAAGACGCGAATGTTTAGTCGTTCTCGCTCTGCAGAGAGAGAGAGAGAGAGAGAGAGGGACAGACAAAGTGCACTAACGCACAGCTCGAAATAAAAGGAGGAAATGGACTAATTAAATGTGTTAAACATCCTCACGAATCTCCTTTCATTTGACACATGCATTTAATATAATTTCTCTCACTGGAAGGCGGGCGTTGATATTCCAGTCCTCGAGTGTACAAACTAAACTGTGTTCTTTCGCGCAACATATCCCGTCAAAATAATCATTGAAAATGTCTTTCAAGAAAGATCTCCGGTTATTGATAAAACCCTATTATCTCGTAAACATTCTCCTTAGTCTCTCGTACCTCGTAGCCAAAAGATTACCCCTTGTTTGTGAATTCCTTTTCGTACGATCCGACTGTGAGCTCAATGGAGTAAGTTTTGGCATTTTTATAAGGCAACTCTGTGTATAACTCAACCTCGCCTATCACTAATGACTCCTCAATCCCGCAACTTTAATGAATCATTAACCAATTATTACTGAATGAAAATACCTCAAATATGAGAATAATATCGTTCTCGATGCTTCGTTCTTCCAGAGGGAAACGGAAATTCTCTTTTTCCTGATGATCGTCATTATGATCAGGACACGCAAAGCTGGCAGTGTCACTATGATCAATTATCTCACGTCCAGTTTCGTTTACACCAAAATTGCCAATCTTATCCTTTGGTTTTACGCCGATATAAGGATGGGCATTCTTTTTGCAGTCATATTTATCCGTAAGTTTCATTTTCTGTGCTTCTCTTTATTACGCTTGATTCCAATGTGGTATTTTATCTTGGCGTTCCAGTTTGTGGTCTAGTCTTGCCGGAGCCGACGTATCAGGGTCCGGAGAAAGTAATTTATCTCAGAGGATCCAACGGCTTGCAGGACGAGTTGCGCGATTCCCGCGTCGTGTGGATCGTGGCATTTTATACCGCGTGGAATCCTGCCTGCGTCAACTTTGCTCCGATATTCTCTCAACTCTCTGCCGAGTGAGTAACAGCAATTTCTCTTTCATTTTTCTATAAATAATTGCGCTAAAAATGAAAAAATCTGAAAAATTCATTTTTTTATGGGAAACAGATACGCGTTGGAAAATTTGAAATTTGGTAAAGTTGACGTCGGACGGTATCCGGACGCGGGGGTCAAATATCACGTGAGCGACGCTAGCACGAGCAAACAATTGCCAACATTGATTCTGTTCAGAGACGGAAAAGAGGTGGAGAGACGACCGTACGCGGACAGCAAAGGAAAACTCGTCAAGTTCCTGTTCACACTGGTGGGTCGCATTTTTCTTTTTTCGTAAATAAAAAAAATGAAAAATAATAATTGAAATAATTTTTTTTGAATATAAAGTGTGGAAGAGACAAATTATTACAAATATTTGCAGGACAACGTGAAAGCCGCTCTCGACCTGAACAACGTTTACAAAACGTGCAAGAGCAACCCGATCAAGAGGAAAGAGAAAAAGCCGATCAAGGCGGAGTAAAGTTTGCGTGTGTGAGTGTCATTGAGTGCTTAAAAAAAAATTGACGGTTTGTTGCCGTTACAGTTCGATTTGATGACACGAACGTGACGGTTGTTCGTTGTTTTTCCCTTAGAAAATAATAAGAGACGAGAAAAAAAACGAAAATTGATAATTCTATCGAGCCATTCATTTTTTTGTTTTACCGTCAAGTTAAAAAGATCACCTAACCAATAATAATGATAAAATATAGAAAAATAATATATACAGACACTTATTATGTATTATACATATTACGATAACGCGCAAACACTTTTACGTACAGAATAATTAAGCATTGCGATGCTGACGCAGAGACCTCATTGGAATGCAACGAAAAGTCATTATATTTTCTGCCCTATTTGTCGACGATCATGGCGGAGCTTTTTTGCTTTTTAAAAACTGAATTCATCATTTTTCCTCACCTTGTCCGGTAACTTGGGGTCAAAATGACCCCAATCTTGAAAAATTCATATCTCCGGTAAAATTTGATGAAAAGCTTCCAACTTGGGATCATTCTTTTCGTTTTTTAATGCAGAATTTCGCTTGAAATTAAAAAATGAGTAAAAAATGCGGTGAAACGATAACAAAATCGGGGGAACGAATGAAGGAGCGCTGGATTCAAAGTCTACGGGGTCTTTTTGATCCCAGGTTATCGTTCCAGGGTTAATTATCATAATGAATGAAAAAAACAGGAAAAAATTCGATGCATTCCAACGATTAAATCTTCGGCTCGTACCGTTGGAGCATTTGTAGGAAACGATTTTCTCGAATTCGCTGATATTGTTTCCCAACGAGAATCGTTCATTCGCAATAAAGAGAAAAAAACACGTTAACCATTGATTTATTATTTATTTATTATTATTTTGCGATTTCAATCGATAGGCGGCCAAATGAGCGTGACTTCGTTTTGGGCCGATTCGGGCAGCCATTTTTGATAGGCCTCCAGCAAGAAATGCCTGTCGCTCTTCCAAATTTCTATCAATTTGTCCCTCGACATGATTCCTCGCGACAAAAGAGACTTTATGAGCGCCTCCGTCCTCGGCAACAACTTGGACCAAGAGGCCTCGACGCTGCTCGGCGTTGAGAGCAACGCCGGAACGAAACGTTTTAGTTTTGGAAAAACTTGACCATCCAGAAAGAATTTAGCGAATATTTTGACGCCTTGCTCATTCGGCGGGTGCTCCATTTCCATCGGCGGCAATTGCCAACTCTGCGGACCGAAAGTTCCGCTCATCTGACACATTATTCGACCGTTATCTTGGTCGTATCGCGCCGGAGCTGCCAATTTCGTCGGGCTCATCGTACAGAGCTCCGGGACGAATTTGGGCAGCCATTCGGGTTCTATCGCCGTCACTCCTCGCATGTACATCTTGTTTGTCTCGAGAACTTCTTGATAGACCACCCAGTCCGGACTGGTCTTGCGGAGAACGCAGCTCGAGTGCATAAAGACCGGATCCTCCATTTCTATGGTGCGGTATGCGTGTCTCCACTTGGCTTTGTCTTCGTCGTCTTTGATTTCGTCCGGCGAAACTTTGCGGGCTACTTGGTCGCCCATTCCGGCCAAAACTATTTGGCGAAGAAGTTTTGCTTCCAATTCCGTGGGCGGCGCCATTTTTGGGTCGATCTCAAGGTCCAGGCCAGGAATGTTGAGGATTATTTCGTTGGTCAGCTGTTGCCGCAGTTTTCTCACTTCCCCCATCGCTTTCGGCCTCAACCCATGTTGCTCGCAGAATTTCTGCATTTTGTCTCGCGACCCTGCGTACTCAGCGGCGCCGACCGCTCGGACAAGCACCATCGGGTCTCCCAGCAACAAACTGTTGCCGGTCCCTGCCCAGAACCTTCGCGTCTGCAACCATTTCCCTTTCGCTGCACCGTCGCTTCCTAGACCTTCGACAAGGACTTCCTGCACCGAGAGCGCCGCGACCATACGAATTGTGTATTTCAAGAGATTTTGCTGCTGCGAAACCGCCAGCATTTTTCCATATCGAGGCGCTACCGGAAATGCCGCTATGCTCCTGCCCAACGGACTTACTTTTGAGCTGAAAGTATCCGGACCGGCTAGACTCGGTTTTTCCAACGCTCCGAGAATTCGCAGCCTTCTCTCCGACGCTTTCAACTGCACTTTGTCCGGCGGGGATGGAAATGGAAAATTCACAACTTTATCAATGTTCATCACTTTCATTTGCAACAATAAATCGTCCACAGGTTTCCGGCGGATTTCCGGCTCGCTGAATTTCTCGAATTGGTCGTTAAAGACCGCGGAAGAGTAAAGTCTGTAGCAGTGGCCCGGAGCGGTCCTTCCTGCTCGGCCGGCTCGCTGGTTCGCCGCGGCTTGGCTCGCGTAACAAACCCGATAAGTACTGACCCCTGTGACCTTGTCGTACATTCGCGTTTTGCTGCGACCGCCGTCTACAACGTATTTTACGTTCGGTATCGTCAACGAGGTTTCCGCGACGTTTGTCGCGACGACGCAGAGCCGACAACCTTCCGGTACCGGCTCGAAGACGCGCGCTTGTTTGTGACCCGGAAGCAGAGAATAAAGCGGCAAGACCCAAAGAGGCTGAGAAGAGTTCGAGCCGCTCGGCAATTCGAGGATGTCCTCGTCCTCGTCCTCCTCGAGGTCGAGCTCCTCGTTATCCTCCGCGTCGAAGAGATCCTCCCGACTATCGTCTTCCGGAACGGCTGAGTATTTGTCGAGATCGATTTCCGGTAAGTCGAGGCCGCTCCTTTTTCGTTTCTTCTTGATGCGCCTTAAGGCATTTCGAGCCTCAAATTCCTCCGAGGAATCGGCGTCGCTCTGACTCTCAGAGCCTTCGTTACTTTTGTCTTTGAGCTTTGAGCTTGACCAGGAGAATTTGGACTTTTTGTAAGGAAACGCTTTTCGCAGACGACGCACGACCGTGTTGACTTCGTGCTGGCCCGTCAGGAACACGAGGATTCCGCCTTCCGGCAGTCGCGCGTGTATCTTTACAGTCTTTTTTATCGCCTCCAGTACGTAATTCTCGCTGGTCCGTCTATTGAAATGAATCGTCACGGGGAATTGTCGCGATTCGACTTTTATCACCGGAGGACGAACTTTGAACAACTTTTCGTTGCCAATGAAGTCCTCGACTCGTAGTGTCGCGGACATTATCACGAGCTTGAGCGGGTCCTTTCTCTTGGCCCGTAACGGCACGATCCGCGATAACAAACCGATAAGGATATCCGTGTAGACGCTCCGTTCGTGAGCTTCGTCCAGAATTATCACTGAATATTTCGTCAACAAAAAATCTGTCTGTACCTCCTTCAGCAACACACCGTCGGTCATGAATTTTATTTTTGTTTCAGGACCAACGTTTCCCTCGAAACGTATCAGATACGAGACTTTTGAGCTGCTCAGATTCATCTCGTGGCCTATTCTCTTACTCATCGACATTGCTGCCACTCGTCTTGGCTCGGTCACTCCGATCATTCGAGTTTTCGCGTAACCGGCTTCGTACAGAAATTGCGGCACTTGCGTCGTTTTTCCTGCAAATCGATTTTCACACTTTTTAGAACGGACTTGAGAAATTAAGAGATACTAAATTAATCATTTTGTGAATTAATCGCTCGTTGACACACTGGGTCAATTTGACCCGGATTTTTTTTTTCAATTTGATTATTGAGCCAAGTTTGTAACACGGACTTGACAAGCCCAGACTCATTAAAAATCGGTCCGTTTCATTAAAAATTTCGTCACTCACCACTTCCCGTTTCTCCGGTTATAATGACAACAGGATTTTCATTGATAGCTTCAACGATACTTTGTTCCTCCGCTAGAACAGGGAGCTTCAGTCTCGCTTCTTGTACCTCGGCCGTTCGATCGACCGCAACGAATACTGCGGGCACACGATCTTTCGGATCAATCGTTTGTTTTTCCGCCTTACTTTCTTTTACCACAACCGGGACACTCGAAGTTTCAATTTTAAGCTTTACTGCAACATTATTTTTCCCTTCTCGTGGCTGCGACGATTCATTTTCTACAGATTCTCGTTTTTTCTCAATCTCGTTATTGTCAGATTCGCTAGATACTGACTCATCGTCGCTGGAATCCTGAAACGTCGATAACACCCACATGACTCGTTTTTATCCATTTATATTATTTATATTTGTTATTTATTTTAAATAATCATTTATCAATCATTTAAGAATTAGTTAATCGATTAATTATTAATTATAATTATATTTCAAGATTCTGGCGCAATTTTTGGTCGTAAAACGATTTTTGATTAATTCATTGATTAATTAAAATAATTTATTTATTTATTTTTATTATTTTTATATTTTTTATTATCATTTTATTTTACTTAATTTTTTTTATTAGGATTCAAGCACAAAATCAGAACGAAAATTATGGAGATTTTGGAAATTGAATGAGTAATTAATGGAGAAAGTATTTTTTTTGCTAATTTCACTCTCAAATTGATTTTTGAATATTTTCGAATGCAAGAAAACAAATCGGAAGCACTTACGTCTAAACTGACGACATTCGGGTCGGCCGATCTTGTTGCCTCGATTTCCTCGTCAAGTACGGCCAATCTCATTCTCTTACTTCCTCTGATGGCATTTATAACGTTATCAGGTTTGGTATCGTCATCTTCGTCGTCATCGACGGCATTTTTGGGTCCAGGGTCGGGGGCATTGGATTCTTTGATATAACGTTTCAAACCTTTTGTTTGGACGGTCGTCAAGGACACGTATTGATCGAGCACCTCTTGAGGGGCCTGAACCTTTGACAGCTCGTCAAGAAGATTTGCTCTCTGTGCAGGACGGGAAATATATAAATGACAAGGCTAGAATCCACTCAGGAATTGTCGTTTGTTTTTTCCCTGTGAATATTTTTTTACCTGCAATTTTTTCTTCTTGCGTTCGACTACTTTTTCCAATTGTTTCCGTCGCTTTTTTGACAGGAGACGGACATTCGTAAGCCTTTTGTCCTTGTTTTTAGTTTTACGCTTCTCACTGGGCAGTACCAAAGCGTTACAGTTGTCATAATTGTCTTGGCGATGTTGTATATCGATGGGGATCTGCGATTCGGAGTTTTGGCATGTCAGCATTTTGTTTTTCATCAAAGACGATAATTTTATGGAATTTTTAATCGGAAGCATGAAAAACTCACCTTTTTCGTGGTAGAATCGTCGATTTCTACGGCGGGAACGTGCCGCGACTTCCAATTATAACCTTTTTTGCCCATTTCCAATTTTTTCACTAACGCTTCTTTAATTCATTAGATAATTTATTGCTTTATTTATCACGAATTTTGTAGATGAAAAATTGACTCAACCATCATCGAATATGTTGACAAACAGGTTATGTGTGTGTCCATCGACGTCGGGGGCTGAACGCACGTGGAATTCGCCGCATCAAACGGCCCGATCAGTCGAGGTTAGTGAATAAAGTTAACCTGATTTTTGATACTGACTTTTAGGTGTTCTCCTTATTTTAAACGTCTGAAAAATTGTTAGGTAGTCGTTGGTAAAAAAAAATAAAAATACTTGAAACCCTAGAATCAGAAATAATGCTGAATAATCGAAATCGCGTCGGTATTGTGCCGGTACGATTCGCCATCGACGCGAATTCATTATCGGAGATCGTGAGACGGAGACTATCTCGCAGATCCGCTAGATGGCGAGTACAGTCTGATTCGGTGCCGGCACTGTAACGGTTTTTAGCCAAAGTCGATTGACTGTTCGATTCTGCACTCACGGCGATGCCATCGATCAGTTTGTATGTTGTGAGGGCTTTGTGGCGAGATACATAGAAAAAAGAAGAACGACATTCTCACATGCAGCGTTCGGTCGATCAGAATGAACATAAATAAGATTATTTTGTCCATGGATTTCTGCATTATCGCAAAGGATTTCATTTTTTTTAAGCAGTAGCCGCGGCTCGATTTTCTCGAACGAAAATTGTCAAGGAGCTAAAAAAATTTAAAAGAAAAATGAGTTTCACGGTATATTTTTGGCTCTGGGACTTCACGTGGCCAATTGTGGCGGTTTTTTTTGCAGAGACTCTTAAAAATCGATTGAAAAAAAAATGAAACGACGTCGCCTCTGAAAAACGTGCTTGTGTTTTTCTCGATATCTATGTATTTACGAAGCTGGCGCCAGTGCAGGTGTAAAAGGAAAAAGAAACAAAAAAGGAATGAGCTCGAATTTACGGGTCAGGTTCGAGTGTGAGATGTAGAGGGCAACAGGTCGCATTTATAACGAGAATTATTATGATTATCATTGTTATTTTTAAACATATTGTCGTCTCGAGGGTATACATGTATATCGGTGGCTGCTGAGGGAGATCAGGGGAAACTTGTATCCCGTCGAGTGCTGGCGCCATACTCGGTCTTGGAGAAATGTAATCTGCCAACTCGAGGAGAAAAAAAAACAAACAAAAATATCACCCGAAAGTCTCGAGAGGTACGACGACGAATGTTAAGACTCAAAAGATCGAAATCGTACATTATACGGTTCGCTATGTTCGGCCAAATCGTACGTGACTCTCTCCTCTTGTCCCCGAACCCATAACCTCAAAATCCAGTTGCAAAATTATTTTTCAAACGATTGAACAATCATTTTACGATCTTCGGAGGCTGGAGATGGAGAATTTCTTTTAAATATATTCCTCGGAAGCCTAAGATTGTTTTTCAACGAAAGACCATCGAAAATTCGACGAAATATTAAATTTCGAACGTCTCGTCGCGATTGTTCCTTGGGCACATGCTCCAAGTGAAAAATAATCGCGAATCTTTTCACGAACGGACGCGATTTACTGGGCAATTAATCCTCGATTTATGGATATGATTTCATTCCTACGTACGAAATGTCTTCATGAAAACCATGCAAACGAGGTAGAGGGCCATTAAGTCGCGTCCCGTCTTGCGTCTATTCGTAAACGTCGTCGATTAACGAGGAAAGGTCAGAATAATGCAACCGATGAATAAAAAAAGTTTTTAATTGCAATTGAAAGATGCTCAAGGAAGATTAAGCACATTGATTTCCACGCGAGACTTTCGCATACAAATGGATCCTCCTTCGCGATACCGCGATCGGCTGATTCCACGAATTCGAGAAGGAAAGTGACCATAGCCAAAAAAATTTTCGACCGGCTCCCTCATCGTGACTCGCATCGACGCACCTCCTTCGGGCTTTTAACCCTCGATCTCTCCGTCCATTTACTTTATTTGCATTTTTTATCGCGGACATCCTGTTTTTATCTCAATGTGCAGCATCGACTCGAACCTTTCGAATACAAGATTTTGTGGAATTTCAAGGATTTGACGCAGGTCAATGTTTACGTGCATGGTTTTTCGTTATTTCGAGATTCGACGAGGGGCGAGAAGCCATCATTCGGAAACGTTGGATTCCACTGTTGCGCCGCCAACGGTTCGATGGAAAGGTACAACAAAGAAACTTGTCCTTTCTTATTTTTCTAGTCTCCCGTCTCGTCACAAAATCCGTAAACAAAGGAAAGTTCATTTGAAGGTTATAGGGAACGAGTCGAATTCTCAATTATTTTTCTTTCATGTTGGAATCCTTTGATCCAAACGAAATTCTTCGATCTTTTTATCCAAACTAATGATTACAAAATGTAATTATGACGATCAACCGGTTCGGTTTTTTATCCGGCAAAATAAATCGGCTCAAAAAATTCCGACAAAATGATGAGAATTCCGAAACGTCGGTGCACGAGACGACGAAATTTTGCTAAAAATACTGTCGCGAGCGGTTATTCTTAATTCCTTCAGAGAGAAAACATTCCAAAGATTCCTGACCACAATTTTCAGTGCATAATCCCATTAAAAGACATATAAACGATAATACGCAACTTGGCGAGATTTTATAACGCGAATGTGGATAATTGTGATCGCAGTGACTTATTCCCGTTGATAATCAAACTTACGCGACGACCTTCTGTTTCGAGTTTCACGACCGAAAGGATTTCGTTACGGAAAGTAACGATTTTTCAAGTTTTCAGATCCTTTTGCTTTTTTTCTTTTACCAGAATGGTAAAGAAACAAAATGGACTCTTTTTTTTTTTTAATTTGCATTTACGAAGCATAAAATAGGTTTTGCAATGGAATATAACCTTAAAATTTAGTCAAGTCTACGAACGACGCACTTGGTACGCAGTGCCAACTCCTGGAAATTCCACAAATCTACGTATCGCGTACGTAATATATATGTATATACAGGTACATAATATACTGTTTTGCATAATTGAAATCGAAATGAATGATCGTGGGGCATGTCGAGAGACACACTGAGCCAGCACGGAATTTTTGCCTTGGGACAATCTACGAAACGGTATCTTTACTTTCACTGGCTTAATAAACGTTACGAATGAAGAAAAGCGCTCGAGCCGAGAGATCTCGTCACTGGGAGCTCCTCGAGTTAGTCTTTTCTTTGATTCTATGCCTAAGAAGATGTAAGATCGATCGCTTCATTGATTAAGGAAAATATTCTTAAGGCCAACATGAAAATCACCATTTTCGTGTTGGCATTCGTTTATTTTTACATATTCCGGTAACCTGGGCTCACAAATTTCAAAAATTCATATCTCTGGCAAAATTGAACGAAAAGCCTTCAACTTGGGCTCATTCTTTTCGTTTTTTAATGGAGAATCACGTGAGTCTGGGCACTTTTGCTGAGACTGGAAAAAAAAAGTACAAAAAGCGGTAAAACCGATCGACAGTTTCGGTGATTCTATAGTCGAAGGTGGAAATGCCTTTTTTTTTTATTAGCAAAGCAGAATGAAACGATCGGGTCTTTCTGACCAGAAAACCAACCGAATCTTGGACAAAGAAAATTCGTCTTTCTTATTAATTTCTCCCACGTAAAAGTAAAGACTCTTAAAGTGTAAATTGAGTTGAAAAATGATGAAAAAATGAGTGGAATCGATAGAATCTTGGAAGGAGCGTTTGTCAAGTCCTCCTACGAGAGGTGCAATAAAATTTTTGGGTAGGATCGAGTTCGAGGAGAAGATACGTAACGCACATGGGATTTCGTACCAGTCCGATGTAATATATATTGTATTGGTTGGTGTGGGACGTCCCGGGTGTAGAGTGAGCGTGTGCGATATATATAGAGAGAAGGGGAAACTCGGCACGGCACTCGAAAGTACACAGCCTCCGCGCTTGCAGTGGTGTTGTGTGCTTCCTTCGTTTTTTTCACTTGTTTGTTATTTTATATTCGTCTGGGAGAGCTCCACCTTGGTGGCGAGGTGGTAACGGGCCTGTGAGTTCCTTCGACGAAAGGACTGTCATTTCCGTCGCAGCCGAGACCGAGACCGGGACCTCGCAGCATCATGAGACCGACCCTCTTTGTGTGAGTACACTTTTTACTTTTCGCAAGCCCCTTAAAACTTCTCAGCGTCGGATCGGAGCAAAAAAAGTCATTTTTTCTTCGAATTTTCATCATTAAAAAAAAAAACAAAAACAAAAAAATGATATTTTTGTGCCGATTTTTTTATGGATCCCAAATAAAGAAATCCTTTTATATTTATGACGCCTCTCAAGTTCGTAGCCTCGGGCTGGAGCGAATAAAATCTTTTTTCCATAAAATTTTCTCAAAAAAAATATTTTCCTCCCGATTTTTTCGTTCGATCCGAAAAAACGGATCGTTTTATTGTCCTGCGCGCTGGTGGAGAGTAAGTACCAGAATTTCGTAGCATTCGCAACGCCGCAAACTTCATCATCGTGTCAATTTGTTTTGTCGATTTGTCCGACTCTGTTTGGTCTCGTGTTTTTCGTGAAAAATTGACAATTTTCGAAACTTTTCGATTTCAAAAGATAAATCTCGATGTTTTCACACTCGGAGCGGGCGCGTGCTTGTCTTTTCCATTTCCTTTATTTCTCATGATATTACCGCGGCGAGTCCTTGGAAAAATGAGACGCTACTCCGGCCGGAAGTCGCTCTGCATTATTGCCGCGTTAACGTCGATTACGACGAATCGTTTATCCATTTTTATAGCCCCGTGTGACGTCATGCGAGTTCATTGCAATTTTTATTATTTTCATTATTTGCAATGAAATAGTGACTGGCCAAGACGAAGCCCCATATCGCTTTGTAATTATACGTAATCGAGTGTAAAGAGCCCGAGATGTGGCCAAAGGAACGATTGAACGGTATGAACGCCAGTGAAAACATATGGTTGCTCGTGCCAAGCAAAATGGAAAGTGGTTTTAGCTGAAAATCAAAGCCATGCCTCGCAGAGCCGTTCTCGAACTACACGAGTGTGGCTAACATTATTAAATGTTAGTTAGTATACTGTAGTATATAGTATCTAGTATATATAGTATATATATATATATATATATATATATATATATATATATA